>JAGKTI010025386.1:0-14000 GCA_018397915.1 Birgus latro
ACTATTGCAGCGTGCTTGAAGAGTGAGGACAGCTGGGGACGTAACAGAAAATTGGGGGCCTGACCGGGATCTCTTTGTGATTGTGTGCCACCTGTCCATGAGCCCAGTGTGTGTGACCAGGAGAATCTGCCTTCCTTGCCAGCCCTCCCCTCTGGACTACTGTGTTGTGGTGAGCCTTGAAATTATTTGTAATCATGGCAGAGAGTAATGTGCAAAACTTTATGAGCAGTAGGGATGTACATTCTCTATACCAGTGCACAAGAGAAGAGCTGAGGGAGTTAGCATGCACTTATGGCATTGAGTTAAAAGCTTATCTTAAGGAGGATATGCAGAGAGAACTGATAAAGGGTTTGATGGAATCTAGCATTTTGGGTGGAGAGCAGAGTGAGTGTGAAGAAGAAAATATGGAGAAGGATGAAGAGTGTGTAGAAAGAAACAGAGAAATGACTGGTAGTGAGATGATGGAATGGAAAGTGAAGTTAATGGAGATGGAGATAATGTTACAGAGGGAAAAGAATCAAGAGGCTTTGATGAAAATAGAAGTTGAGAAGGAGAAGATCAAGGCTCAGGTGGAGATAAAAAAGTTGGAAGTAGAAAAAGGGGAACACAGAGGAAATTCAGCAGATATAAAGATGAATCTTATGCCAGAATTTGTAGAGGAAGAGGCTGAGGATTTCTTTATACAATTTGAGAAAATTGCTGAATTGAGAAGTTGGCCAAAGGAAGAGTGGGCTTTGTTGGTGCAAGCTAGATTAAAGGGCAAGGCAAGAGAGGCTTATGCTGGTTTGAGTATTGGTGAGTGCAGTGATTATGATGTTGTTAAAGAGGCAGTTTTACAGACTGTGAAGGTGGATCCAGAAATTTATAGACAGCGTTTCAGAGACGTTGGAAAGACACATAGTAACACCTATTTGGAAGTTGCTAGAGAGATTGTGCTGAAGTGTGGTAAATGGTTGAAATCTGAGGATGTCACAAGCAAGGAAGATGTGATACAGTTATTGATGTTAGAACATTTTAGAAATACTTTAGAACCAGCACTGAGGTATGAAATAATGAAACTAGGCATTAGAAATGTGATTGAGGCTGGACGTAAAGCAGATCAGCTTGCTGTTGCGTATGAGATGAGCAGAGGTGCTCATAGAGGTAAATTTAACCAGAGCTGGGTTAAGAAGTACACCAACTCTTGGGGTGGTAAACAAGGTACAGCTAACCAAAACAGTTTCAAGAATTCAAATAATTTTCTGAAATCTAATGTTGGACATGTTCAAAGTCAGGCTGTAGAGTCACCTTTGTTTAGGAGTGATAAGGTCAGTAATGCCTCACATCAAAATAAGTCAGGAATCAAATGTTATAAGTGTGGTGATTTTGGACACTTAAGTATAAGTTGTAAGAAAAATCAGGTGCAACCCAAGTGTCTGCATTGTGGTAAAGTAGGTCACAGGAAGTATCAATGTTATAGTTTGAAGAATTCCAAGGAAGCTGGATTGACTGTAACTGGGAAGGAACATGTAGACTGATTGTTAGCAAATGTATGTACAGGATCCAAGATGTTACCTGCAGTAGAGTTTAAGCCATTTATCACCAAAGGTCAGATGAAGGTGGGTGAGGGACAAGGAAAGGAGGTTGTGATACTGAGAGACACAGGAGCTAACCTGAGTCTTGTACGTAAAGGTATTGCAGAGTGGAGTGATGAGTCCTTTACTGGTGAAAATGTTGTTGTTAGGGGTGTGAGTTCTTCAGAGCTTGAAGTACCAGTACATTGTATGTGGCTTGAGAGTGGATTTGTCAAAGGAAATGTGAAAGTTGGAGTAAGTGAAGGATTGCCTGTGTCAGGAGTGGACATGCTATTAGGGAATGATTTGGCAGGCAATAAAGTTGTCCCTGAGCCTGAAATTGTGGAGAATCCTGAGGTTGACCAGGAAAGTGAAACCGTAGACCCAGAAGTATGTGAGGATGGTGAGAGACTTGAGGAGAGTATGATTTATCCAGCATGTGTAATGACAAGGGCTAGTGCTAAAAGAGCGGAGGAAGATGAGGAGTGTGAGTTAGACCTAAGCTCATCCTGGCTTTGTGAACCTGGAGATGAAGCAGAGAAGGTGGAAGGGAAGGAAGTAGAGACTTTGCCAGATTTTGTTGTGAAAATGGAGGACTTAATTGATGCACAAAGGAATGATGAAAGTCTGAAGGCGTTGTGGAGTGAGGCTGAGAGAGGAATTCTTGATGGAGATGTGGGATATTATGTGCAAGACCAAATTTTAATGAGAAAAAGGAGACCTGCTGATAGCCCAGTATCTGATCATTGGATGATGAAGACCCAAATTGTTGTCCCTAAGAAGTACAGAAGTAAGATTTTGGAGTTGGCTCATGAAAGTAGTTGGTCAGGACATTTTGGTGTAAGAAAGACTTTGAGTAGAGTGACAGCACATTTTTATTGGCCAGGTGTAAAGATGAGCGTAACTAAGCATTGTAAGACTTGTCATACATGTCAGGTTGTTGGTAAACCTAACCAGAATATTGTAAAGGCACCATTGCACCCTATTCCTGTTGTAGATGAACCATTCAGCAGGATATGTATTGATGTTGTAGGTCCTCTACCTCGTTCTAAGCGAGGCAATCAATATTTGCTAACTATTATGTGTATGTCAACAAGGTTTCCAGAGGCAATTCCTTTGAGAAGTATCCATTCTAAAGTGATTGTGAGGGAGTTGGTGAAATTTTTCTCATGGGTTGGACTCCCGAGAGTAATTCAGTCAGATCAGGGCAGTAATTTCACTTCAGGGTTGTTTGGTCAGGTGTTGAAAGAGTTGAGGATTAAGCAGCAGTTATCGAGTGCCTACCACCCACAGTCGCAAGGATGTGTGGAAAGGTTTCACCAAACTCTAAAGAGTGAGAACAGCGCGAGGAACGTGAGGGAGAACGTGAGCGTGAGGAACATGAGCGAGAACGTGAGCACGAGCGAGAATAACGTGAACATGAGCATGCCGAGCGCGAGGCAGGTGAGAAACATGAGCTTGAGGTGTTGAAGCTCAAGCGAGACTCCTTGGCTTCAGGTACTATCGTGCACAAAAGTCTTGTCCACTACCCAGCCACAGTCAGGGTTCGAATAGCCTGAGTTTGAAGTACTGAAACAGCTGGGGGGAATGCTATGGTCAGCCAACAGATGTTGCCCTCTTTAGTGTGTTTGTGTGGGGGGGGGGAGAATAGAGGAGGTGGGGGCTGGATGAGAGACAGGTCGTGTGCGAGTGGAGCACTATCACGAACCCTATAAACAATACTGATAATGTGAGAAATGTGACAGATGGTTTATATAACTGATAAGATTGCATTATATAAACTGTAATGCAGTGTTACCAAAAGATAAAACAAGGCTGAATAAAGGCTAAGGAAAACGAACCATCTGACGTCAACCAGACTGCTACATGATATATGGTCTTAAATTGTTCTATGAATAGTATTTTATATTACAGTACTTATACTACAATAATTTCAAGCTAACTGAAATACAGGAGTTAGGGGTTGGAGCCACAGACGACACGATGGCCGGAGCAGACGACACCAGCACCCCCAACGCCCCCAGTACCACCGGGGGACCGCCGCTGACACAGAGTGGCTTGGAACAGGAACGGCGCACCTGTATCACTTCCCGACGCTCCTCTTGCGCCCAGGTGGTGACCCGGAAAGGTAGCAGTCGTCGGCACCTAGTCTCCGGCCGAAATTCCACTCGCCAGGTAAGGGGTGGAGTTTACAACTCCACGCAATGCTGCGGTATCGGCCACAGTCATACCATGTATGGGGCAGAACAGGCCACAGTCTGTTCCCCAGTTGCATCCCCGCTACAGGGCCGCGGCACGGACGTGTGTCGGCCGGGCAGGACAGGCCATAAGTTGTCCGACTCCTGTAGTCGTTCCCCCCAGAGTGGTGCTGCAGAATTGGCCATAAGCTGTACTGGGTACGAGGCAGGATCGGCCACAGTCCGTCCCTCTGCTACTAGTCCTCTCAGCTCCCATGTACGGGCCATTAGCTGTACCAGAGCTACAACCTCCTGCACCCCTACAACGTTGGCCACTAGTCACGTCAGGCCAGAGGTAGGGCAAGCCATTAGCCGCACTGAAGCTGTTGTCCCCTGGGCCACCCAGACATTGGTCATTAGTCACGTCAGGCCAGAGGCAGAGCAGGCCACTAGCCGCATTGAAGCTGATGTCCCCTGTGCTACCACGACGTTGGCCATAAGTCACATCGGGTCGGATGTAAAGCAGGCCACAGACCGCTTGTCTCCTACAGGAGGACCTGCAGCCAGAGAGGACCCCTCCTCCAAGCCGTGGCAAGGCCTCACCCGAGGCCTTGGTTCCCTGCAACTCTACCAGGGTGAACGGCGGCCGAAGCAGAGTCCCTGCAGACCCCGCAGCCGACATCGGGCCCTGTGTACTACTCCCCCGGCCCGAGGTTCCCGTGTGACGACCCTGTCGGCGCCGCCGCCCTCTGGCCATTGCCACAGTCCAGCTGCCCAGGATTCCGGTGCCCTGGGTCCTCAGTTGCCCCGGGAGTTGCCCCGAACACCAGGGCGTGACTTACCTGTGGGTGAGGCCTCGCTGAGTCCCTCCCAGACTCGACGACAGGCCCGTCTTCTGGCTCTCTTCGGGCCGAGCCCCTAGTCCCACGACTACGTGTGGGGCCCTGTCCAGGGGCGCGCCACTCTGCCCTTCCTCCAGATGGAGGAATCAACCTAGGGCCCACCAGTGGTAACAAAGTGAGGGGACTTTACATATGTGTGTGCTCTTTCGACACAGATATTTGTGTGCATTAACTTATACCATACGAGTGATCCCCTACAGTGTATTCTCGAGTTAAGTGACCAGGAACCCTGAGTATAAGACTGGACGAGCTTGACAGCTGAACATGGCCTGACTTATATCTCGAGTAGAGTCCCGCATCCCCCCCCCACCCAGTGAACGAAATGCCTTTGTGACAAGCAGAACATCAATATTGTGTCAGCTGTTCCATTCTCTTGTTATTTACACTCTCCCTCCCCAACCCACAGGCATGCGAGTGAAACACCTCAGCGACCAACAGAAGGAGTACATGTTATTTCCATCGTGCCTCCCCTATGTCCATTAAATCTCCACCCACCCCCGTGTCCGGGTACGTTAGTCAGACTATCGCAGACCCCCCTGCCAGTGATCACTACGGACAGACTCTACCTGAGATAGACTTCCGGCCAACAGGTGTCTGTGACACAGGTGTTAACGTAACTCATATCTGTCCAGTGCTATACGGGTTTGGGAAATTATAGTAGATTCATTCCTGTCTTAAATTATAAGTGTATTGTATGTGCCATAAATGTTGGGTAAATAGTACCATACTTCTACCAGTCGGTATAGTGACAGACTCCACTTGCATTAAGTGTTAACCCATTCCCGACCAACCCAGTTTGTAATATATTTGTTGATGTACTATTGTCCTTGGGAGGATATCTGGAATACATGTGTGTACTACTTACTGTCTTGGTATTGTGTCCAGTCCTACTCTTTAGAGTTACCGACCCGGTTTAGAATAGGGACCCGCTGTAGCCTGCGTATTTGAGGGCGAGAAACCGACCCACAAATACGTAGCATAACAATAAGTATGAAAAATGCAAATAATTGCCTAGACAATTGACACAAAAGAATCGACTTGTGAAATCAAAGTAGCGATTTCACTTTTATGCTGGCTTACTTCGCCAGTTGTCTAAAGACTATCTATTTATCTATCTATTGCCAGACGCCATAATCCCACAAGGGGTGGCCATTTGACTTTGAGTTACTGTATTTGTTTTACAGGGAGGGGCACTAACCCTCCACCAACCCACTTGTTGACACGTAGGGAGCACGTATTGTTTGGTTATATGGTTACCACCCAGCATTGTAAATGGTTTCTTGGCTTACAGGAAACCATTTGGCTTGTCACTCAATGTAAAGCCACCTGTAAAAGAAAGAAAAGCAATAAGAAGTGACAGGAAAGATGGGAGAAATAGGAAGAGAGGAGGGCAGGCACAGAAAAAGAATGATAAAGGCTAAGGAAGAAGTAGGCATCACTACATCAAGTGAGCTAAACTTTCTCAACAGTACACAGCAGAGACTAATCACTCAAGAATGCTGTATTGTTCGTACTGTTGGCCTCGAGAAAGTTAGCTCGTCCCTGACAATCAGTAAATAATAATAATGATAAAAAACAGTATCTTGCTTACGCCAAACTTCTAGCTGGCAAAAGGGATTTAAGAATTAATACCAAAGAACTGGCCTAAATACCAGTCGTGATTAATATAAGGAGTTGTGCTAACTTGGAGTAGAGAGAGTATGCAAAATGTGGAGAAATTAAACACGACTGTTACATTTAACAGAGCTCAAAAAAACGAACTGTAAATTTATTAATTACAAGAAAATAACTTTACATTACATATCTCAAGCAAGGGAATACTCTCACTCACGCACTCAAACTCAATAGCTAAATAACCTTAAGCCTAGAGAGAGAGAGAGAGAGAGAGAAAAAAAATACTGGTCAGTGAAGATGAAACCGTCGCTGCGAAATACTGGGCGTCTGTCGGATACCACTCGAAACGCTACAATTGCTGTGACGTCTACTGCTGCCGATCACCAACTCTGTGGTGAGATACAGGAACAGCTGACTGCTAGAGACTTAGAAGCCGCTGCGAAGAGGGTCTCGCTCTGCACTATGCCAACGACACGACCTACTCCCATGACAGTCAAAGAACCGACTGCCGACTTATTCAAAATGCCCGGGACATGTGTGTGAGAAGTGGGCGGGGCTTAAGTCAATGGTTAGAGAGGCAAGGGTGCGGGAACAATAATTCACAAAAATATCGCTGTGAAACGCACCGTCTGTACATAAAGATGGTCACTCACGAGACAATGACGAAAGCTTTGAAAACTCGATACAAATGTGAGTGCAAAAGCGAGCGGTTAACAGACTGAGCGAAATTCTACGGATTTCAAAACTGTTCAAGCATTCCCACTATAATGCTAAACAATGTCGCGAATTACCATACTTATGTTACTATCTAGGAAATTCGTGACACACTTCCTTCTGGAACAAGTAACACTTCTTAGGGTTCAGGTTGAGGTGAGATGCTCGGATCTTGTTGAACACCTCCAACAGCCTCTCCACTCCAGTTCCAGATCGAAAGTTCTTTCAAACACAATAACATCATCAAGATAGATAAGAGCTGTCTGGCAATGCAGGCCTTCCAGTTTTCAATCCATGAGATGTACAAAAGTAGCAGAGGCATTGCCTAGGCCAAATGGCATCACTCTGAACTGCTATAAACCGCGCCCATATGAAAGGGTTGTTTTCTGCTTGTCCTTCTCTGCAACCTTGTTCTGGTGATATTCTACTTTCAAGTCTAGAGCGGAGAACCACTTGGCACCTGACAGAGCATCCAGCATGTCACCAATTCTTGGCAAGTACACATCCTTCACTGTCATCTCATTCAGGGCTCGATAATCCACACAATACCTTGCTGAGCCATCCTACTTCCTTACTAGAACAACTGCTGATTCCGAAGGACTGCTGGACTTTTCTATCACTCCTTGAATTTGAAGATTCTCTGTCACCTCCATTTCTTGCCGCTGAGCTGGCGTCATCCTTCGAGCCGGCTGTTTAATCGGGTGGTGATCCCCGGTGTCAATACAATGCTCCACCAGATCTGTGCATCCCAGGTCTAGGTCTCCAGTGGAAAAGACATAAGCAAACTTCACTACCAGTTGCCTTAACTGGTGTGCTTGTAAGTCGTCCAGGCACTGGCAACTCCTTGAAAACAGGTATTGTAAGTGAGCTAGCAGATTCCCATCTTGTCTGAGTACACTCCTTTTGCAGGCCTTCCACTGATGCCACACGGGCCACTGCTGGGCACAGTCTCACAATTTCCCTTCGCTGATCTTCCATTGCTCAGGAGAGAAATTGGCCACCACAACTGGCACTTCGTCTGTGCCTGTTTCCACCAAAGTCCTCCCCGCCATCACTCCAGCCATCGTCTTGCACCGTCCATCAGCCTCCACCACTCCTAGACAGCTGTCAAATGCGTCACTCATCTTACACAGGAGTTGTATAGTGGTACAAACTTAAACTGGCGGCTGGGGTGGTTTTCTGTTCTTCTATATATTATAATACATACGTTAAAATTGTATTCATATGTGTTTACCGTATTTGCGATGCCTTTTACATATATAACAGCCGTTTCACATCGCCGGTTTGAGAAACTTAGCACCACTGTACACAGATTGCTGCCCCACCCCAGCCGCCAGTTTAAGTTTGTACCACTATAGTTCTGAACTCGGGGGTATCACTGTAATGCAGAGCGCCCTCACCTCAGCACCAGAACTGGCATGTCTCACTGCCGTGACAGGAACTGACTTTCCTCGAACCTTGAGCCTCATGAAACAGGAGTCCAGCTTACATCCCATGGACATCAGATAGTCCAGACCAAGATGGCACGGATCCTCCGTCTCGGTCACGTAGATCGGAAGCACGGCCTCGGTGCCCTGCCACTACAATCCGGACGTCCATGGGTCTCCTCAGTTGTGCACAGTGCCCTGTTATGCCCCACAATTGTTCTGTTGATTCAGGCAGACACCGATGACATAATACATCAGTCCTCACGAAACTCTGTTCTGAGGCTGAATCAATTACCAGGGAACGCTTCTTGCCGTCTATTCTTCCGTCTACTACCATACAGTTAATTGCAGTTCTTTTGCATTTTCTCGGTGGTGGGGCTACTTGGGAAAAAACAGGTGGTTTTTGCCTCTTAACACTAGCCCTTACTAGTTTTCTGCTTCTTTCTTGTCTTCTGCAGCCTTCTTATTATCATCATCCTTTGAACAATCAGAACTGAAGTGTCTCACCTCACCACATGTCCAACACACTTTGTTTCAATCGCAGATTTCCTTGCACTGTTCTGTTCTTGTTCCTTCTTCGATTTGTAACAATCCTTCTTCTTGTGTCCTGGCTTCCTGCAGAATCAGCAACCTCCTCCGATCTTCGCCTGTTCCCCTTTCCACTTGTAACAGTCCTCTTTCATATTTCCTGGCTTTTTACAATACCAGCAACTTCCATCAAACTTCTCTCCTTCACATACCTACTCCTATCTTGCTATGAAATTCCTGAAGTTTCTATTTAAACAGCTGATCAAGATCTCTCTGAATTGCTTGCCTTTGCAGTACTGTATCTACTCTGTTACGTATTTTAGTATCATCAGCAAATTTTGAAATCTTACAACACAATCCTTCATCAATATCATTTACATATATTAAGAAAAGAATAGGACCTAACACGGAACCCTGTGGCACTCCACTTGTAACGTTTATCCAGGCTGACTCTTTTCCATTATTTACAACTCTTTGCTTTCGTCCAGAGAGCCAATTTTGTACCTAATCATGAACATTGCCGCTGAAACCATGTGCCTTTAGCTTCTGAAGGAGTCTTGTGTGTGGAACTTTGTCGAAGGCCTTTTGAAAATCTTGGTAGACCACATCAACAGATTTAGTCTCATCATACATATTCAGTATATCATTGAAAAAGTCCAGCAGATTCGTGAGGCAAGAGCGAAACCACGAATCTTTGATGAGATTGTTTATTTCTAATGTTTCACAAACTTGTCTCTGATAATAGTTTCGAGCAATTTGCAAACCACCGATGTTAAACTAATTGGGCGGTAGTTTTCTGGTTGGGCTCTGTTGCCCTTTTTGAATATTGGGGTTACATTGGCAAGCTTCCATTCATGTGGCACCTTACTGCTCTTAAGTGATAAGTTGAAAAGTTCAGGCAAAGGGCTTGATATTTCAATCTGTAGTTCCTCCAATACACGTGGAGATATTTTGTCCGGTCCTGGTGCCTTGTTCTCTTTTAATTTGTTTATTGCAAGCAGTACATCGCGATCGCTAACTGTGATGTCAGTAATTATGTTGCCCTCTTCTATAGGAATGGGGGAAACAGCAGGAATCGTATGTACATTTTCTTTTGTAAATACTGACGCGAAGAACGTATTAAGAATTTTCGCCATCATAGTTTCATCATCATTGTGCTCTCCGTTATCTGTGATCAAGGGACCGATTGTTGGAGTTATTACCTTTTTGCTTCTTATGTAACTGAAAAATTCTTTGGTATTTGATTAACTGATACTTGCAATATATCCTTCAAGGTTTTTCTTACTGTATTTAAATAATTTTTTTGCTTTTCGTCGAAGGGCATCATAATCATTTTTATAACTTTGACTCTTAGTGGTATTATAGTTTTTATATGCAAGATTTTTAGCTTTCAGACAATGTTTAATGTCAGAGTTCCACCATTTGGGTTTAGAATTTTTGGCAGGCTTCTGTTGCGCATTGGAATGCATAACCTGACAGCACTGTTGAGAGTTTCCATAAAAAAAATTCCATGCATCATTGATATCTAAAGTTTGGACAATGGGATGCCAGTTGCCGGCACCTATAATCACCTTTAATTTCTTAAAATTTGCTCTCTTAAAGTCAGGCACTTTCTCACAACTGGCCCTGACACTGTCTTCACAGAATTTAATGTTGAATGTAACTATGCAATGATCACTTGTACTAAATTCTTTTCCTACAATTACGTTACTCACTACATTTTTTGATGTGGCTAAGACTAGATCTAGGATGTTAGATCCACGTGTTGGATAATTTACAAATTGATATAAAGAAGTTTCCTGCAAGTTTGTATACAGGTCTAACCCTGTGTGTGAGGATAGGACTTCTCCCCATTTTGGAACTGGTAAATTAAAATCACCAAATATCACCGTGCTTTGCGTACAAGTTATTTTGGCAATTTGATTGTAGATTTTGTTATCGATGTTGAGTGGACGATAAATTACCCCAATGGTGATTTTATGACAAGATTCATTTCTTAGCTGAATGTAAATAGTGTCAATGTTTTCAATACATGGATTGGTAATTTCGACTGGATGAAATCCTGATTTAATGTATAACAACACACCGCCCCCTGTTCGATTCTTTCTTTCGCTACTGAAAATGTGATAGCCTGGTAAATTAAATTCTGCTAGAAAATCTCTCTGTTCAGTATCTAGCCACGATTCTGTTATACCAATTACATCATAATCGTCGGTAAAGACAAGAGCCTCTAAATCAGAAAATTTATTATGTAGACTATGCGCATTAACAAGAATAGCTTTAATATATTTTCTTTTCCAATGTGAGGAGCTTCCATTACATACTGATTTGTCAGGCTGTATGACATCTACGTTTGCCTCCCGTGATGTCTGTTTTTTCTCCAGAAAAAACTTACGGCATCACTAAGCAAACGACCGAGACGGGCAGAACCAACTGCATTCAAGTGCATGCAGTCCATCATTCACAAATAGTGTTCGCTGCTCATAAAACTGGTTCCACGTGTCGATGAACTCAACTCCTTCCTGTATGCAAAGTGTCTTGACTCTGTTATTTATATTAAATGCTCCGCTGAAGAAGGCATTCCCTGCATTAGTCCTTGGGAGTATGCCTGAAATTGAAATATGATTAGTTTTCTCCTTGTAGCGTCGAATCATCTTTCAGTACTTCTCCATCAGCTCCTCCAATTGGGTTTGCATGACATCATTTGTAGCTGTATGAATGATAACAAGGATGTCATTTTCTGCATACTCAAAAATGTCTTCCACAGCCTCTGTTACGTCATCTACTCCTGCACCTGGAATACAAAAACGCTTTCGTTTAGAGGGTGCCCTACCGCAAAATTCCACCAACTGACCACGGGTGATGGAATCCCCCACAACCCGTGCCTCGTGGGGCTCTTCTACTTCTGTAAGAATCTGAAATTTATTGTATGTGGTTACTGGAATGATGTTCCTTTTTCTCACAAACCTGGCACCATTCCGGACTGGCTGAAACTCGTTCTGTACGGTGGGGGGAGAAGTAACTACAGCGGTAGGAGGATGGTCAACCTGGACAGCGGTTGGCCGAGCAGTGGGGCTATCATACGCAGTATGCCCAACATTGCTTGCAATGAACTCCTCCAGCGCATCAACTTTATGGGTCAGGCTGTTAATTTTATTTGTAGCCTCGGTCAGCTTATCTTCAAAGCTCTGACGTAGTTTGCACATCCTGCAAACATAGGAACAGTCCGTATAAAAGGATCCAGTACAACTACCGGACCAGGATACGCTCTCGGTAGCGTTGTCGGAGGTACTTGTTGGGAAGTCGATGATGGGTTATTTAATACAACCAGAATAAAGTCGTGAGACGTATTATCAACGAAGGTGAGTTACAGGACTCTTGGGTTACTGAGTTTTATTGTACAGTTATCTTGATAGTGATTTACAAACGATCTTAGCGTGACGGCCAGTCTCTAATTTCTCCTTACTCTGCCCTAATTGTGCTCGGGCATTCTCTATCCCCTTTTCTGATGTGAAGGGCTTTCTCTGCCATTATATACAGGTGGGAAGGGATGTTTAGGTAAGGTAGTAGTGTCTAATCGATCTCCTGTGGGCTTCCACGTGTTTGAATAAATCATGAGTTTCTTGGTTGTTTGGACTACAAGGATATTTTGAGAAACATCATATGTTAGGATTCTTGATAGTCTGGGACAACAGACTGTGTACAGATATCATGTGAAATCAGACACTACATCCTGTACATTGTGTTATGAGATATATATACTAATGCCTATATAATATCTACATATCGCTCGGTCACGTCCACTGTCGTACCAACGACAGGAAATATTGTCCTTAATGTTATGCTACGTATTTGTGGGACGGTTTTTCGCCCTCAAAAACGCAGGCTAAAAGCGGGTCCCTATTCTAGACCGGGAGGTAACTCCTAAGAGCATGACTGGACACAAAAACAAGGCAGTGGATATTACACGTATTCTACACATAAGACACAGGACAATATACATCATAGGTATTACAAAGGATTGCCGGAGGGGCAAGTGAACACTGTACACAATTGCTATCTGTCACTTTACCTTTCTCGTTTAAGTATGGTACTATTCACCCGACACTCGTGTGACATACAACACATTTATATCTTTGGACACAGGAATGGCTTTGACACAATCTCTAAAACCCGTATAGCACTGGACGCACTGTATACATGTATATCTTACTTTACACCTGTACCTCAGGTCTGGCGGCCGGGCGTCTATCACAGGTAGGGTCGCACGTAGAAGTATTTAACAGAGGGGGGGACTGTGGTATTTGGCATGCCCAGGTTGGCCACGCGGCTAAGACAAGGGGCTAATGCAGGTTTAACTGAACACAGGGGAAGGAGAGCATGAACGCCCGCACAAGACACAAAGATACACCAGGGGGAAGTCTAGGTCGTCACTGAGACGATCTAGGGCAACAGGACTCTACCTTTCGATATAGGTCCGGCCTCATTCTATCTACCGGCACGTCCAATCTTATTCGGGGTTCCTGGTCACTTCACTTGAGGACACACGGTAGGGAATCACTCGTAAGATCCTGTAGATGCACACTAGAACTTAGCTTAAGGGCACACACACATATATATCGATAGTCCACTCCCTTGGGCGACACTGATGGGCCCAGGGCGATTCCTCCGTCAGGAGGGAACAGGGGCGGAGTGGCGGGCTCCTGGGCAGGATCCCCACACGTGGCTGTGGGCTAAGGGCTCGGCCCGAAGAGGGCTAGGAGCCGGGCCTGACGTCGGATCTGTGAGCGTCATCGGGAGACCTCGTCCACCGGTAGGTCACGCCCTGGTGTGCCAGGCAAATCCTGGGGCAGCAGGGGACCCAGGGAACTGGAACCTGGGGCAGCTGGGCTGCGGCAACGGCCCGAGGGTGGCGTCGCTGTCAGGGGCGCCTCACGGGAAGCTCGGCCCGGGGGGAGTGGTGGACGGAGCCCGGCGGTGGCTTCGGCTGGTCACCCGGGTGGAGTCGCACGGAACAGAGGTCCTGGGCGAGACTCTGCCACGTCTCGGGTGTGGGGCCTTCTCCGACGGCTGGTGCTCCCGTAG
>JAGKTI010025388.1:3767-14000 GCA_018397915.1 Birgus latro
AGTTGCAATGATAAGAAAATTTGCATTGAAGGTCGGTGATATGTCGTGGGGAGTGTGGTCCTCTTTTGCTTAGGGATTTTAAAGCCAGAATGTCCTGTTGGTGCGATGTCAGGGAGTAGTTAGGCAGGGTGAAGATACAACAAACATATCTTGCAGTAAATTAAGGCAGGATGGCAGCATGCGGCCATGAAGATGACAGTGGTGAAGACAACAATTGTTAATAAGAACTCGTAACTTGATTAGATTTTCCTGGTTAATATCTCTCTGCCTCTGGGCCCCTCGTGCCGTCCATCCTAAGTATGTATTAATTTGCTGCATCTTACTCCTCATCCCCACCCACTTATTTTCTGACTAAATGAACTCCAACTCTAATTTTCTCTCTCTCTCTCTGTTTTTGGTTTACCACTTCTTTATGTCCTTTTTCCACAATCCTTCGTATTTACTATTTTCCTTTACATTTTTCTCTCCCTTTCCTTTGTCCTCATCCATCCCTCTATCGTCTTTCCCGCCTAATTATCTCTTATATTTCTTTTCGTCTTTTTTCCTCATTTTGCCATTGTCTATCGCCCTTTTTGCCTCCTTCCTTTCATCCCCTTGTCACTTTTAATCTATTCTTTTTCCTCCATCAGCCTATTTCTTCAGTAATTCCATTTCTCTTCCTCTGTGTCCTGCTCCAGTTCCTTCACTAGCTCTGGTCAGTGAGATTCTCACTACATATCTCTTGTCAGACGCCTTAATCCCGTAAGGAGTGGCCATATACAAAACGCCTCCACGTCGCTCTGTTCTCTGCCTTTTGCCTGCCTGCTCTCCAATTCACATTCCCCTCCCTCATATATCTCCCCACTCCATCCCTCCATGCCATCCTTAATCTCCTCCTCCTCCTCCCTCTCCTTGCACATCACTCGCAAAAGCACTTCTAGTCAGTCTCTCACTCTCCATCTTCTCCACATGGTCACACCATCTCATAGTATTTCTCTTACCACGTTCAATCACATTCACATCAATACCACAACACTCCATTACTTCCTCATTTGTCTGTCTCTCCTAGTGTCTCCACATGCTCCTTTTAAAAAAATCATTTCCTCTGTTCTCACTCTTGACTTGTGACCTTCCAACATCGTCCAAGTTTCACTTCCATACGTTAGAATTGGGGTCACTATACTGTCATGCAGAGACTTTTTTACTTCCATCCTCACTTCCCTATTCCTTATCATTGCTTTCAATGATCCAGCAACTATTCTACCTTGCTGTACCTTTTCAAACGCTTCATCCTCGTACTTTCCATCATTACTCATCACGCTACCTAAATACTTGAATGCAATTATATTCTCCGAGGGAGGTCTCGTACCACCTCAGTCTTAATTCCTGTGGTACGGTGAAATCTGCTTATATATCATTCTTGCTACTACCAGACATTTCAGTCAGCTTACAAAATTACACTCCCTGGCAGTGAGGGATCAGTAAAGGTTGTACTAAATCATTCCAACCAAAAAATTAATAAGATATGAATAAATAACGAATTAAATCTCTCAAAAGCTTATTAAAGTTGCGGAGAGTTATGAAGAATTAAATCTCTCAAAAGCTTATTAAAGTTGTGGAGATTTATGAAGAATTTAATACAAACGTTAGCGATTTACTGTATTTTGCATGTATCATTAATATCCTCATATACCGGTATGCCATCACTACACACTACGTCTGTACGAAATACTCGTATATGTGAATACCGTATTAGCAAATACTGAAGTAGCATATTCACTATAAATCGCTAAGGAGGATGTACTCAGAAGTTTAATATGCCAGCGGGAATACGGCTCACTTCTTATTAGCTCCCTCGACAGTCTCGGACGTGCATTCATTCACCTATATTTATTCTCTGTGTCCATTTACTGATCTTACATTTCTTTATTTTCTAACCACATGCATGATATTTTTGTTGTGACTTTGGTCACAATCAGTTTTGCCTGGATATATCTGGTGTTTCAAGTTCGTGCAGTGAAATTATAAGCACCTGGTTAAATATACAACATATCCTTAGGTTGTGACATGGTTTACATGCACTGTAAGGGAACTACTGATCGCCATTGTATCTCAGGCGTTCTTCTTTCTCTCTCCTATCTCGAAATGCGTCTTTTCGGCCATCTTTCTCCCTTCCTTCCTACCCTCCCTCTCATTGTCTGTATGTCTGTCTTGATTTCATCGTCGTGGACTGGTTGGATGTCATTACTGTGTCTGCTGATCATAAAGATTATTGCATTTGAGAGTACGTTGGTCTGGTTCCATATTTTCAACTTTCTTGAGCTTGAATTGTGGGGAAGATTGCTTGTTTATGTTTTTTTTTTATATATATACATAAATCATCACCATCGATTGAGTTAGTTTTTAAAGAGAAATATAAGCACGCGAAATTGATCCATTGTCATCATTCATTCATTCATTCATCCATCATCTAATCCTATGTCGCCCCATGAGGGACGTAGGAGGCCGAGGCTAGGGAAGTTGGTCCTTACTTTAAAGATGAAAGTGACCAGCCTCACTCATCCCTGAGTGGCATTACGTGAACAATAAGCCCCAACCATCCCTTGGATATAAACCTACACAGGTTCAATCCGACTGGAGAGTTTTAATCACCCACTAAATAACCAGGTGCATAATATGGTTATACGGTTACCATCCAACGTAATAAATGGTATCCTGGTGTAACCATTTGGCTTGTCACTCAGTGTAGAGTCACCCACTGGGAGAAGGAAGAGGAAAGAAGGAAGGAAAGACACAAGAGGGAGTGTAAAGCCATCCGCAGGCAGAAAGAAGAGGAAAGAATGAAGGAAAGAAAGACAGAAGAGGAAAGAAGGAAGACAGCAAAGGGCAGACACCCAAAGCTGCACTATATTGAGTGGGTGGACGGTGAGCGCTCCCACCTACCACTATCATCATCATTATTGTGGGGGGGAGGGCAATAGCCTCACTCTCCCTCGGACTCAATCCACGTAGGTCCCTTCGTGCAACCCTCCATGCAGCGACTCTTCCCCCTCTAAGTATCTCTTTACATTAATGATCAACCTGCTTCACCTATGAGTTCCGTGGCATTCCCCTTGGTCTCCTCCACCCCGGGCTAACTCCTTCAGAGATCACCCCGTTGGCAGGGTCAGCATCAGGAAAACGTGCCACTTGCCAGTATAACTAAAATTAGTGCTGACATATTATGTGAGTAATAGGCCTCAATTCATTCTTGGCGAGTAGTCGCTCAATCCTGCAAAAGCGCTTAGTACCACAGCAGGGCCGTAATTTCTGGGGGGGGGGAGGCTAGGGGGACTATAGCCCCGCCAATGTTTTCTGTATATTAATTTGTCAAAACTTCAACTAAGATTGAGGGTTCAATAACAACTCACGAAATTGATCAAGTTTGTAAGTAAAAGATGATACTACATGTCGAATATTGTCATAAATCTTGTTGGCACAACTATTTGAGACGCACTGTGGTACTGTTATATGTTTTTCAATGTTTACTTTGTGTGGTAATGCTGTTCTTGTCATTCGCCATGCGTTGTCAATAGCTCTCTGTTGCTTTCTGGCCTGCGAGTTTCTTTTCTCTCTAATGTGTTTATAATTATTTCTCTGTGTTTTGTTATCGTAACTCTATCTACAGACTGAGAAACTTGCTTGAGGAGCACAATGACCCACAACCGGCTAAACCACATGCTGAGTGTTCATTCTAGGAGACTTGACAGTCTTGATATGAAGGAGGTTCTGCACGAATTTATTGACACTGTGAAGAGAAGAAAAGCCATGTTTGCTCGTATCTGACATGTTGAATAAATGTTTATATATTGTGCATATCGTATGTTGGAATCTGTATATTTTAAGATCAAGGTTTTTATGATGGAATGCAAATGTGTGTGTGTGTGTGTGTGTGTGTGTGTGTGTGTGTGTTATGGAATATGAGTGACCTTTAATATGAAAGAAAACAACGTTGGGCTTATAAGGCTGGACATGAAAATAAAAAGGAAGAAAAACTTGGAGTGGTTTTGTTGAAAATTCAAACAATTCTACGCATGTATGATCGAATATTTCCAAAATAGACCCAATTTGGTCATAAACTAAATCATAATAGTACTTAGATTTTTATTATCTTATCGTTTCCAAAAGAATAAAGGCAGGGCGGTATATTTCAACCTGACACCTAATGCAGGCGAGTAGGAACAATCTTGATAAGGGTGCAGCATATTACACCAAAAATGTAGAATGGCCAAATAATTAAGCTTAGTCACAGTTTGCACCGAAAATTCAGACTGGCAGAAAGTGAAATACTGGATGGGCTGCAAACCTGAGCGTTTCGATTTAATTTTAACTTTCTAGTACGGAGGTATATACATTTTGTCTAGCCCCCCCCAAAATATACTGAAAATTACGGTCCTGCACAGGAGTCAATTTTCTGCTTCTAGTCACTGTTCAGTGTCTAGGTCTCACAGCCCTAGAGTAATACAGGAAGGGCCTGAGCCTTGAAGATGCAAATTTTTGTCCTACACAAATAACGGCAACGTCAAATACCCATGTTAAGCGAATTCACAACCCTGTTGGACAGACCGATACAACGAGAAATCTCATCGTCTGAACTACCATTGTTATGGATCACGCTACTAAGATAAATGAATCTTTTCAAGACTTCCCCATTCTCGCCACATATGTATGTCAGGGGGGAAAATGAGAATATATTTATATAGACATAAATGTGAAGCAAGATGTCACGAGGGAAATGAGAATATGTCTGTGGACAAATGCAAATGACTGCCTAGCCGATTAACGCAAAAGAATCGACTCGTGAAGTCAAGTAGCGATTTCAATTTTATGCTGGCTTACTTCGCCAGTTCTCTAGAGTCGAGAATTTTATAAACTTTCTCAACAGTACACAGCGGAGACTAATCGCTCAAGAATGCTGTATTACTTGCACTGTTGGCCTCGAAAAAGTTAGCTCACCCCTGGCATTCAATAATTAATAATAATAAACAGGAGTTTGGCTGCGCCAGCTCCTAGCTGGCACAACGGATTTAAGAATTAATACCATGGAACTGGCCTAAATACCAGTCGTGATTAATATAAGAAGTTCTGCTAACTTGGAACAGAGAGAGTATGCTAAATGTGGAGAAATCAAACAAGACTGTTACATTTAACAGAGCTCAAGAAAAACGAACTGTAAATTTATTAATTACAAGCAAATAAATATACATTACATGAATCTATTCAAAAACGAGACCAAAAGGAATGCACTCGCTCACGCACTCATGCCAATAGCTAAATAACGCACTGAGCTGAATAGCTAAATAACCTTAGCTTAGGAAAAACAGAAGAAATACTGGTCAGTGGAGATGAGATCGCCACTGTAATTAGACTGGGCGCCTGCTACAGTTGATCACCAGGTTGGTGGGAGATTCGGGAATACGCCGATACTGCTGGAGATTTCGTAGTTGCTACGATGAGGGACCCGCTCGAGCTCTGCGCACAGCACTACCACACTCCATGACTGTCAAACTCCAACTGGCCTGTGTTCGAGTGCCCTGCACAAAAGCGTGAGAAATGAGCGTGGATAACTCAACGGTTAGAGAGGGAAGGGTGTGGGAACAATAATTCACAAAATATCGTCCAGTGGAATGCAGTCTGTACATAGAGACAGTCGCTCACGGGACAATGACGAAAGTTTTGAAAAACAATACACATACTGTATAAGTGCAAAAGCGGGCGGTTAAGAGACTGAGCAAAATTCTGTGGGTTTCAAAACTGTTCAATCATTCCCACTATAATGCTAAATAATGTCACGAATTACGATACTGATATCACGATCTAGGAAATTCGTGACAGCGTACACAGACTAAATTGCATCATCCATCAAGCTACCAAATGCTTGGACCCTGGTCTTGGCCCAAGAGACCTCGATCCTAATGGCTTCACTTTCTTGTGAAATTCCATGCGAGCACTCAGTAGTATCTCCAGCAACTCTGCTAGGATGCTGCATCACCAGTAAAGTCAAGGCAAGTAGCCCTGAAATTGCCAATTGATACTCCACAATGACTTTGACTCATAGCCTGGCCAAGTACCCAGTCCATTCATGTGTCGAAAAGGGTGAGAGCACATCCGTCTTACTCCAGTACCTACTGGGAAGAAGTCAGGTTCCTCCTCCACACTTGATAGCATTCTTGGTGTTTGAATAGCAGCCAGCAATCAGATTATCCCTGCGGGGATCACACGGAGTTGCATGAGTTCCTGTAATACCTTTCCATTTCTTGAATCAAACGACTACTGCAGATCCACACAGACTACAAACAGACCTTCTTGATACTCAAGGCAGCATTCGACGAGAACTCAAAGAGATAGGATGTGGTCAACTGTTGACTTCTTGGGTGTGATTCCGGATTGCTCAGGCCTTTGAAACTTTAGCAAATTGTCCTGAACATGTATCAGGAGAATGTGAGCAAGAACATTGCCTGGTACACTGAGAAGTAAAATACCATGGTAGTTACTACAGTCATGCTGGTCTCTTTTCCCTTTCCAGATTGGGGTGACCAAATCCCTTGTCCAATCGGGAGTGATACCAGTCTGCCAAATGGCTTCGACGACTGCACATAATGCTCTGATCATGTCATCACCCCCAGCTTCAATCAGTTCCACCGGGATGCCACAAAAATGAGCTGCTTAACCACTTTTCAACTTATCCACTGCATTCTTGATTTTCTCTAGAGAGGGCACAGTATCATCAACTGGAGGGACAACAGACAGTGGTTGTACATCAGCTGTTGGAGACTCTCCATTGGGAGGTTCACCCATATACAGCTGCTCAAGCTAGTCAGCCCATAGAACCCTATAGTAACTTGCCATTGGCTTGAGCTGTCCATCTGCTGTCTGAGCAAAGTTAACCTGAGCAGAGGGTCTGAGCTTCTTCAGAGCTTGGTAAGCAGGTCAAAGGCCATTAGCATGAAAACAACCTTTCACCTCCTGAGCGATTCCCCCGACTTTATTTATTTATTTTTTTTTGTGCAAGGAAGAAGTAACCAATGGCCAGAAGCCAACAAACCATTCCTTCCAAGAAAAACACAAAAACAGTACAAAAGAGAGCCAAATTCTAGATCTGTTCATTTCGAGATGCCTGGACACACTGCTTTTGAAAGACTGGAGATCATAAGAAGTAGGAAATACAGAAAGAGAGAGGCAGTTCTAGAGTTGACCTGTTGCATAAATGAAGGACTGGGAGTAACGGTTAACTCTTACATTAGAGAGTTGGACAGAAATGGGATGAGAGTTTGTTGCTAGATGGGTGCTACGTGCCCTTTGTAAAGGTGGAGAGATGCAAGCAGACAGCTCCGTGACCATTGAAGCAGTGACCATTGAAGCAGCGATAGAAAAGAGATAAAGATGCAACAGTGCGGCAAAGAAACAGAGGTTGAAGAGAGCCAGTAAGAGGAGGAGAGTTAATGAGACGAAAAAGCCTTTGACTCCACCCTATTGAGAAGAGCTGCATGTGGGGAGCCTCCCCACACATGAGAGTTGTACTCTATACAGGGGCGAATAAAATCGATGTATAACGTCAACAACTGTGCAGGGGTAAAGAAGGTACGGAGTCGGCTTGTCCCCTCTCAACAAAGCTTGTGCCCATCAGAAGTGTGTGCTGCTCCCAACCCCCAGCTGGTTTGGCAACACGACTCTACTCACCTGTGGCCAGTGCCACATCTTGAGCTTCTCTCAGTTTTTATTTGTAGCCTTAGAATTGCAACAAGTTTGTGATCAGCAGCAGAGAGCTCTGCACTTCTGAAATCCTGCAGTACTGAAGGATCCTTCAGCAAGCATTAACAAGGATGTGATCAATATCCTTTTGGTATTGGAATACTAAGTAGAGCAGTGAAGATCTGACCCCTGGAACCAGGACCCAGTAATTCCCACCTCTGGACTTTGCAAAATTGTGAAAGTAGGACTACTGGAGTTCCTGGTTTCAGAGCCATGGGACCTACACATTCTTTGAAGCCTTCCCAGTCAATGCCAGTTACCACACTGGAGTCACCCAGGACCCAGAGTGTATCCTGCAAGTGTCACTGCTCCACTAGTGAGTCATGTTTAGCAAAAAACAGCTCCTGCCCTTCAGGATCACTCACCCAGATGGAGCACATATGGCAGTAAGTGAGATGAAGCACAAGGAGTGCTTCAACCCTACCAGCATTATATGCTCATCAACCGGAGTAACCCTGTCGATACAAGGAACAAAGCAAACAGCAATGTCCACAGTAGCACCTATAAGAACATAAGAACATAAGAAGAGAGGATAACTGCAGTAGGCCGGTTGGCCCGTGCTAGGCAGCTCCTAGAAGAGTAACTGAACTACTAGGATGAGATAAGGACAGCAAAGAAGAAGGCTACCCCCCGCCCTCCAAACCCTCCAGCCGAAGCCGGCAGGAAAAAGTCAGAAAGAACACCACGCAGCATAGAAAAACTGGCGTGGACATTTTATAGGAAAGTGTGAAAGGAGAACAGTGTGTATAATCATCACAACTGATCTCACCATGTCCAGGCCGCCTCACTTCAGACAATGCAGCTATGTCAACCCCCAGTCGCCCTAACTCTCGTAACAACAAAGGCAGTGGATCATCCCTTGAAAGGCTTAGAATGTTCCACGTGGTTCCACGGGTTCGTCTCTCTTCTGCACCACCACAACGTGAGTCAAAAACGGGATTGGGGCTAAGGGGTCTCCTCCATCATCCAGCTGCTGGGGTCCTGTAGGCTTTACCCAACAACCATCATAACTGGTGCCATCAAAAGCTCGACCAGGCTGGCATCCAAGGAGGGACTTCCCCCACCCCCAGGCAAAACCGGGTCAGGGTCAGGTAGTACACTCTGACCCTGATCCCTCTTCCTCCTAAGTCATTCAAAATGTAGGTTTTTCCAGGCAGGGGATACCTTCCAAATCAGGGGAGGACTTACCATCAGCCTATGGACAGGGGCATGGGATCCCTGGCATGGACTATTCTGGTTTGATTCAGAGTGTTCCTTCTCTTGGGTGGACTGCTGAACAAGGCTAATGAGCTCCATCTAACCTGCGAGTTAGCCCTTGGCTTGAAGCAGCTGATCTGTCACTTGACAGGACTTGTTTTAAGTCCTGCTGGATGTGTAATCACCATCCTCACTGACCTAGGTCAGTGGATTTGCTGAATTAGTCTCCAACGATCCGACCTTGAGGCAGGTAGTACTGGATTACATGTTACCAGTAGCAAAAGTGTCTGACCTGACACACTGATACATCACAGTTGTAAAAACTGATTGAAATCTGTGCAGACGATGGACGGCATTTACGTGCGGTGCACTATTAATGGATTGTTAAGGTATCCAACAGTTATGAAATGACCCAAGCATTTTTTTTTTTTACAAAACATTATAAATTAACGGTTAATATGCCGTTTGTCCAATAACCCTTAAACCGCGGGGTTGTCGGAGGCGCGCCGTGCCCATCCCGGGGGATATTCGCGCTCCGACTGACTTTTTAAAAATATTTGGCAAAAATCAGTTATTAGTCCTAGAATATTATAATTACATATGCTTATGGCACATACCTTCAGCTTTCTCCTGGGATGTTTTTTTTTTGCACTCGTCGACTACCGTAGGACTTGTGGAGACTTCTGAAGTTGGGTATTTAAGTCTCCCCCTTACACTTCCCAACTTCCAGTAATATGAATACCACTGCCAGATATTAACACTAGAAACACTATTCAATGATTTCCAAGTAGTTTGGTATCCATACTCAAAAAAAAAACGCTGTGAAAGCAATGTAAAATACGAGCCCATATGAACCTCCCACTCGCGCTAATTCGCCGCTGGTATTCTGTCATTTCTTACTCATATACACACTCACACTTCATTATTTCTAGTACTTTATTACACTTATATATATCTACAGTCCTTTACCGCTTCCCACACGATGTTTAGTAGGGGTAGAGGTCACAGGGCCTTTTATAATGGGCGCAAAAGCGGCAGAAATGGAGGGGCGCGACTGCGACGTAACTTTACCGTGAAGGACGAGAGCGAACTGAATGTATAATACGTATCTCGGTAGCCAAGTGTTGAAAATGTCAGCTGCTAATGTATATGCTTAGAAATAAGTCGTAGGAAATCTAGACAATACATAATAAATTAGGTAGTTCCAGGTGAATATAAATATCCCTCAGGCTTCTCCCTTCCTTTCTTATATACATTTATATTACG
>JAGKTI010025389.1:0-11322 GCA_018397915.1 Birgus latro
GGGTGCATAAAGCGAGGATCTTGGATAATTAGTAAAGAAAGGCTTGAGGTAGGCATTACGAGGAGAGAAGCCGCACGCTGAGGGAAAAACTTGGAAAAGGGTGTTGGGGATTCTTGAATTTTCTCTCTCGTTTTCTTTCCAAATCTCCTACTATCCTTTCCCCTGATTCTCTTCTCATTTACTTTCTGCCATTCTCTAGTCTCTTCATTAACTTTCCTTTCCATATTCTCTCCCTTTCTCTCTTTATTTTCTTCTCTTTCTACTGTTTTCTTTTTTCTCGCTACTGTCTTGTTAATTTCGTCTGTCTTCTATTACATTTGCGAAGATTTTTCATGGTTCTTCTTGGCTGCTGTCTTTGCCATTTTGTTTACTCTTCCTCCAGCCTTTATCAGTTCTTCTCTCTTCTGTCCTTCTCTTGTACCTGCCTTCCATTCAGTTTTTCTTCTCTTTATTCTGTCTTTCTCTTAGTGTTCCATCATTCGCCTTTCTTTCTCATTTATTCTCTGTCGTTCTCTCTGTTTTCCCCTCTCACTCATCTGATTATTTTTTTTTTTTTGCTAGTCTCTTTTTCACTGCCTGTTTTCTTTTATTTTTGTGCAGATTCTTAGTTTTTCTTGATTACTCTGTTTCACTGTTTACTCTTCCTCCCTTCTTTATCAACATTTCTCTGTCTCTCCTACATCCCTTCCATTCAATTTTTCTTCTATGTTTCCTTTGACTATCGCATATTTACCTGTTGGTCAGATTTCCTTCCATTTCATGTCTATCTTTCCCTTTCCTGCCATAGTCTGCTTTTAATCTAGTTTATCATCCCCTATTCTTCACCTCACTTTTCATTACCCTTCAGACAAATTTCCTCCTTTTTTTTTGATCAAGCATTTCTTGTACTCTTGGGTTACGGAAGTTCCCTGGCAACTCTTCATTCATCATCATCATCATCATCATCATCTTTAATCTAAACTAATGATAACCTAAGGACTGAGTGAGGAATAC
Organism: Birgus latro; assembly: GCA_018397915.1. NCBI lineage: Eukaryota > Metazoa > Arthropoda > Malacostraca > Decapoda > Coenobitidae > Birgus > Birgus latro. Next base: position 994 of record JAGKTI010025389.1, read on the forward strand.
TCCAGAAACCAGGGAGGATAAAGTTCGACAGCGGAAGAATTTACAGTACCACGTCAAATGAAATGGCCCACACGGTAAATCACACTTCTCTTAAACCTTCAGAATCTAGGACCTGCCTCACAAGGATGTCACACTACACGTACCACTTTCTGTATTGTCTACCATGTTAAAAGAAGAAGAAGAAGCAGAAAAAGAAAAGAAAATGACAAACCCTTTTCACAGCCAACTCCATACATACTCGTACCTCATTCAATTAGTTTGATCCGTCGGCAAACTGTTAACTTCTTCATTTTCATACATAAAAGAGATATACAATACAAAGACTACGGAATTAAGTTGTAAAGAGGGATGCCCGAGAGACTCTTCTTACAACAAGAACATCACAAACACATTCCCGTTAAAATTACCATCCCAGTCATGATTGAGACATCCCTAGAATATATTCAGCATGGACAGCAGGTATTAGCGCGAAAGTGGTGACATGTGAAGGAGTGTGGTATGCAGGAGGATTGTTGACCATACTGTGAATGGACCCTCAAGTCTATGCTGAGTGTCATGAACATAAAAAGAAAAAATATAACCCTCATACATCTTTATACTCACCCTTCAACACATACCTTCCCAACGACAAAGTCCTTTCTCCCACCATAGGCCCCTCTCACAGGCTAATGCTCATCCACTGTCAGCACATCTAGCTTCCAAGTCACTATGTAAATTCTCCTAGGTTATTCCCCTCTTCCCACACCAAATACTCATGTAAGTAGCTTTGCCGCGTCAATTCTCTTTCCGTAAAAACGAAAAAAAAAAAAAAAAAAAGTCTACTTATTTACGTTAGAGAATTCATGATCGTCAGGGGTTACAAATCTTTCAGTGCCAATATCCCACCTTAGTCGTTCCAGTTTCTAATATATCCTCTCTCTCTCTCTCTCTCTCTCTCTCTCTCTCTCTCTCTCTCTCTCTCTCTCTCTCTCTCTCTCTCTACTGCTTCACTTTCATTTTCTCTCTCATTGCTTTACAACTTCCAACCACTAAACTTATTTACTCCACAAACCTTCCCAACCAACTTTCTTTTTCCTCTTTATAACCCTACCAACCCGGAACTTCCTCCTTTTTTCATCTATTTCCAGCACACCATGGTTACTTTTTTTCATGTCTAATTATAAAGGAAAAAGTTTGATAGAAAGAGTGAGTGATGAAGATCATTCTGATATATTTGTACTTTTTTTTTCACTTGCGAGCTACAACACACTCCCCTGCCTCCCTCCCCCCGTTATCTTACCATTTCAGTGGCTCATGTCCAATCCCTGTCAGTGATTCTAGTTTAGAGGCCCAGGGTTCAAGTGAAGTACATAATTATGAAGGATCAGAACCAATACTGCTCGTTTTGTCACTTTTAATATTCACCCTGGTTTGGATGTGAATCGATTGGCGTCTGTATGAGTGAAGTCAAGCTTATACAAAAACAGCTTTATATGTAGCCTAAGTGTCACAGTCCATCAATACGGTCCCCGATCTAGATAAATGTACAACTACCTAGGATTAAAATTGTTGTTGCTACTGTCGACTTCATCACGGTTCACACAATATTCTACGGATTTTGGCATAATTTCCAGCGATGTACGGAATCTTATGTGTCTAAGCGTATTCAAGGGCCTTCTGACTGTCCAATCCTTTTCTTACCTACTCCTGTTCAAGCCTCTGAAAACACACCTATCCACGATGCAGTAGTCCACCCACTTAGTTATTCCTCTGCATCTACGAATCATCATTCAATCCATGTGGTTATATCAGCATTTCGTCGATTTCTTTAACATTTCATTTTGGCCTCACCCTGCAGTCCATTCACCTACCTATCTAACCATCCATCCTCCGTCCATCACCATTCGTACTTAACCCACACACCCTTTTCGTTTCCACCCCTGCCACTTTAACCTGTGACATATTTTTCATTAATTTTTGCTACCTCCAGGCGATTTTCTTCTGTTTGGGCGAGATTTCTCAAACTACAAATGTTAGATGCAGCCTTCATATACCCTTTCAGTGGGAAAAGTATTTATTGAGCTGAAAAAATCGTCTGAGGGTGGAAAGAACAGATTAGGCTTATACGTCATCCCCGTGAAGAGGATACCAATTATTCTGTGTTTGTTTTACATATATCTGCCTTCCTCCCGAACCATCTTCAATTTTCCTTCATTCTCCTATTCTTCCTTTTCATTATCTTTTCATTCAAAGATGCTGACTATAAATCAATTCTTTAGTCGAATAATTATACAAACTTCACACAGCAGTACGAATAGCACGTTTGGCTCCCAAGAAACGCATCACTTGGTTCGGTAGGTCATCGCTTTGTCTCTTTATTTATAGGTATGGAGTGTGGCAGTATTTATGTCCACAGCTGCACATTACGTCTCATATTACATCCCAGTGTTTATTTTTCTTTATTCATTCCTTACATATGTTATTCCCACTATCCACAGCTTCAAATTCTAAGTCACTTACAAATTATTTGCCGTGACATGTAATTCGATGATCTAGTGGTTAGACGCCGCGTTCAGGGTGAAGGCCCTTTCACCTGTATGAGTTCAAACCCCAAGAGGTTGAAGGAGATTTCTCGATCATATTGCACCATCAGTGGAACTAGGTTAGATATTTGTCCTTAAACTTACTGAACCAACGTAGTCTATACTCCAACCCTGCACCATGAGTTGCGACTACCATCAACTTACTTGAGGATGTGCTGTTTACTTCCTTAGGTGGCTCTACACTGAGTGACAAGCCTAATGATTTCTTGTTACCCAAGAAACCATTTACAGCGTTGAATGGTAACCATATAATCAAATAATGGAATGATGTGCAGCCTATTCTGGGGCCCCTGATAAGTGGGTGGAGAGACGCAAATCGGCGTCCATTCAGGAAACAAATCTCCACACACTTCCCGTCCCTCGCCAAAGAAAGAAGCTGTCCATCGCAAGGAGACATCGGCTCACTGCACGGACCAGCCTCCAGGCGATTGCTTGCCTGTGGTTGATGGGTGTGCTCGACCAGACAGACCGGGATTGACCTACTAAAACTGCATCTTTACAAGGGTAACGTGTGATTGTATGTTCGGGTAACCTTATCACGGCAAAGAAGTTGTCTGTTTTCATCATCATGTATTACTGTCACATTCACTTGTACAACTTTACTTTCACTCTCCTTCCCTTCCTTCCTCACAGCCTCTCATATTTACCCCTTCCGATCTTCCTCCTATCTCTTTCTCCTCTCCTCTTGATCGTCTTCCTCCTCTCCCCTCCCTCATAACTCGCTCCTCCCACCTTCCGTCCTTACCTCTTCATCTTCCTCCCCCAAGTCTCCCCACCCTCTTTCGCCTTCCACTCCTATCATTGTCTATCTTTCTTATTCCCCCAGTCATTCCTATCTATTCCTCCTCTTCTGCCTCTGTCTATCTCTTCTTTGCTTTTCCTCCTTCATTTCTATATCCTTGTCTCCGGCCATGTTTACCTTTCTTCTCTTCTGATTCCTTTTACACTCCACCATTTCTCTCTTTACCTCCTCTCTCTCTCTCTTTCTTTCTCCCTCTTTTTTCCTTTTCCTTCCTTTCCTATCAGTCTCTCTCTTCCTTTCCCCTCATTCATTTCTCCCCTTTCCTGATCTCGTACCATGGTGTCTGTCTGTCTTCCTATCTTCTTCCCTTTCCTTCCCTCCACTTCTCTCCTTTTCTTCTCCCCTCCCTCTACTCTCTTTCTTCCCTCCTACTTCCCTTTCCCCTCATCCACTGCTCGCTTTTCCTCCTCGTCTACCACTGCCTGTTTTCCTTCCCCTCTACGTCCCTTTCCCCTCCTCTATTGCTGTCTTTTCCTACCCATCGCCTTCCCTTCCTCACGATACTCTACTACGCTTTTCGTGACCTATTTCCATGTTCCCTATCTCACTCTGGTTATTCCTTTCATTCTTCTGCTCCAGTATGTAGTCACTTCGTTTCGTCTTCCTCTCCTTCTCCACCATGCTCTTTCTCGCCCCTGTCATCCTCTCCACCATTCCTTCTTCCCTTATCCTCTCCGTATTCCTGCCTTTCTCCTTCCCATCTTCCCTCCTTCCCATCTTCCCTCCTTCCTCCACTTTCCTGCCTCCCCATCACGCCATTAAAGACAAGAAGTATCTCATCCAATACGCGCTCAACTGCCCAAGTGGGTGAAATATAGAGGAGCCAAGAGTTTCATTATGAATATTGGACTTTCCCCCGCCCATCCCCATCCCCCACGGCTTACCATTGATTCCTGCACCTGCCTGGCCGATGTGGGTGGCAGGATGGAGGCAAGGCATCATCACAAGAGCATAACATGTACAGAATGCCACCGAGTTGTATTATGTAGGACTATGCCGACTCCTTCACTGATTCCTGCATTTGCTAAGCTGGTGTGGGTTAGAGGAAGGCAGCAAGGAACTCATCGCAAGCGTATAGGAAGCATCGAATCTTTGGCTAACATGTACCTCGAATTTTCATCTGTCCGAGCCACTCCCCATCCACATGCTTCTTCTGATTCCTGCGGTTTCTTGACTGATTTGGATGGAAGGAAGTCAGCTAGGAAACATTATAAGCACACAACATCACTGGAATGCTTGGCCGCCGGGATATACAGTATTATGTATCCCAGTAGCTGTCTGGCCGATGTGGGTTGGATGAAAGCGCTTGGGAATCACTGCAAGCACACGGTATGCACGGAATTCTTGGCCGTGGAAAGGAGTCTCCAGCATTCCTACAGTTACCTGGACGGTGTGGGTGACAGGAAGGAAGCAAAGAATCATCCTTAGCATACAGCCTTTACGGAATACCACCGACTTGCTTGATGAATGTAAGATTATGTCAACCCTTTCATCGATTCCTGCATTTACCTGGTCGACATGCGTGGAAGGAAAGCAGCAAAGGCTCATCGCAAGCATATAGGAAGCATGAATGTTTGACCACTAGGCAGTATTTTGAATAATGAACTGTGCCTAACCCTTCATTAATTTTTGCGGTTACTTGGCTGGTGTGGATGAGAAGGTAATAAAGAATCATCATAAGCCCACAGCAAACACGGTATCTTTGGCCATGGACTTATTGTGAATCCTGAGCTTGGGTAACATTTCACTGATTCCTGTATTCCTGGCCGGTGTGGGCGGAAGGAAAGGAACAAGGAATTATCGTAGGTACCCAGAAAGCACGTAAAGTCTGGCCACCAAAATGTACTGCATTATATATTCCTGAAGCTCCTCTGCCGGTGTGGATGTAAGCATGTAAACAGGGAATCACTCCAAAAATAGAGAATGCATGGAATGTTTGGCCACCGAGCTGTATCATGTATATTGAACTTTGCCTTCCCCACCATTGACTCTGCAGCTGCCTGGCCAGTGTGGATGGAAGGGAGTAAACAAGAGATCACAAGCATACAACAAGCACTCAGTATTTGGACAGAGTTTTGTTATAATTGTTATCGGAACATCCCACCTTTATCATCGCTTCCTGTAGCTGCATGTCCAGTGTGGGTAGGAGGAAAGTAACAAGAAATGATCGTCAGCACGCATCAAACATCCTTGGCTACAGAGAATTATGATGAATACTGCAATGTTTCTACCCTTTCCTATACGCTTTTTTCCTTTTTTTTCCACTGATCTATACGGGTGGTCGCTTGGTGTGGGTGGAAGGAATTTACCAAGGTTTGCCACAGAATTAACGCCTAATTACTGCACAAGGGCCATTAAGGCAGAAAGTTAGGTTTTACCAAGTCACACTCTTCCCCTAGAATACGACACGCAGTAATCGAATTTATACCGAGGTCCCCAAGTGTACTGCTGCGTGAACGGGAATAAGAACTATACAAACTTTCCCCAACAGTCCACAAGTAACTGGCCCAAGAGTCGAACTTCATCTTCTTCAGTTTCGAGATGAATATGCTAACACTGCCCCATTGCTTCCCCGCCCCCTCACAGAAAGGAATAATTGCAAAGACACAGCAAGCACGGAATCCTTTGCCACCTAGTTTATCATCAACGGTGGACTATCCCAAGCCTTTCCATACACACATCTATTCACTGATTCCTGCAGCTGTTTGGACGGCGTAGGAGGGAAGAAGGCACACACTCAGTAAACAGTTTCTTTACAGTATCTCCAATTATTATCAAAACCTGAGTACAGTTGCAGACATAAATACTGATCCACTTGATGAACGATAATTAGCCAGGAAGTGAGCAATGACTTATGAAACCCAGTGAGGCTATCATCAAGCATAACATACTTTTCAGAATATTACGTATGAGTTTCAAAATTCATGGACTAAAAACGTGGAGCAGTATTATTGTCCGCAACTGTACATCTTAGGGGGGGAAAAAAAAAAATGGAATGTAGCTTCTTGATTTCCGAGCCAGAAGTTTGCGCGAACTAGTAACACATTCAAACCGATTACCCAGTTTAATTTATTTATATATTCTGGCGACTACCTTCAGTTCAGGAGGTTTTTCGAACTGGAGAGGCTACATATGCCGTACCTAAACCTCATTGACTGCTACAGATCCTTTTTAGATTGGAGAAAATCGTCTGCAAAGAGTAAGAGTTTATAAAAGTCATTCGGAGCGAACATACTCCCTTCTGTATGATAGCGAATTTAGTATCTTATTCTTGCTACATACTGGCGATTTAATTCACCGTAGGAAGCGCCTCTATTTAGCCAAGGTGTTTATGAAAATTGTCGCTAACCCATCCATTTAAGACAGTCTCTCCAACGCTGAGTAAAGTCTTGTGATGACGGCAAGAAATCGCGAAAAAGAACGTCATCGGAGTGAAAGGGGTACGACCATATCATAAAATCATCCCTATCTGAGAGAGAGAGAGAGAGAGAGAGAGAGAGAGAGAGAGAGAGAGAGAGAGAGAGAGAGAGAGAGAGAGAGAGAGAGAGAGAGAGAGAGAGAGAGAGAGAGAGAGAGAGAGAGAGAGAAATACTGGGGCTCTCTGCTTTCAGGTGGTCTAGTACGTTAAGCTGGCTTCATTGGCAGATAATTCTTGGTCGGCCGTTTACTCCTGCAGTAGATTCCACTAACAGAGAAAATATGACGGAAAACTGGGTGAACCTGCAATTTCCTGCCACAAAATTATAGGAAAAACGCTTTCTTGATTTTTTTTTAGTTTTTTTGTATAAAAAAAAAATTCGAACTGGCTAAATTACTGGCATCATTCATGGAAAACACCCAAATTAATAAAGCTTTTCCTATTAAAGTTTCTCCCGACTAAAGTGCTTATCTGAAGTTTTATATTCCTGAAGTTTGTCTGATGTATTACCGCCAGGCGACAATTAGAAAGCGGTGGGAGTAAAATAGAGGGTTCATGACGGTGGTACTCGAGAATAAAGCTGAAGGTGTACATGAAGACGACTAGGCTAGAGTGGCTGGAGAGAGAGAATGGACCGTAGTCTTAAACTGTGGGCAGGCGTTCACCTTGCCCTATCCGTATCTTTTTATCTTAATGCACGAAATGGTGAGCGTTCCCCTGCGGACGGGAAAGGAATAAAGCACCGTAGTACTGGAATCCGTAGGGAGTTTCATAGCACCACTTCGCATTCCCCTTCGTCATATTATAGCATCCTTGTGCATAGAAAAAGTAGAATTTGAAGGACCGTATGGTGTGTGTGATGGAGATTTTATTTTAATGATAAAAACATCGTGTAAAGAAAAAAAAATCAGCGTTTAATATATTTATCGTTTTAATATACTTCACTGCTTCTCCGGAGATGGTTAACATACAACTAGACGAAAACAAAGGTGAGATACTGTAATAACCTCCACTTTATTTTTCATTATTTCTACGAAGCTGTTTATCAGATATAATGCAAGATTCTTTAATAATTAGTTGGAATAGTGCACGAAATATTCTTACAGCAAAGAACTGCCGAGTTTTACCTAAATAGAGGAATCGTGCTTAGCCTATTAGTGTGAATTACGGAGTCAATGTACGCGTTCGGTAAACTTTTTTTACAAGTTCGCACACTATTCGGGGTTTTGGGTAGGGGAAACTGGCAAAAATATGTATTTGGGGAGGAAATACAGTCAAAATCGGTATGAGAACCAAAGGCGTATTCAAACTGTTATTACTGACCGCATGAACCCCTCTGAAGCAATGTCTGACATCGAATTTTCCCTACTGTACAGCTTCCAGAGACTGTATGCATACTCTTGTACAGAGTATTAAAAAGCAAATCCAGTTTTTAATCATAAAAGAGGTAAGAACTGCTAACATAAGGAGATTTTATTGTACGTGAATTTTATAATGTCATATCCTTTTCATTCTTATTTAAATCTTTAAATTAATCAGGGCTACCAACTGTCTGCCGCGCTGACCCACACGAATGGGTGCACTCTCATGCTTTCAAGATTACCACTTACGTTGAAGGTGTGAGCTTCCACTTCGAACAGGGTGCGGGAAGGATAATCCTTGTCCTCAGTTTCAAGGCTAAGGACGAAAGGTTTACAAGTGTTGATACAATGGTTCTCAAGACAGATTTGTCAAGTCCACAACGGTAGAACATTAAGCAGGTGCACAGAAAGAGTATATGACCCGTGAGAAAAATCATAGCTGGCAAGTATGAAAGTTGGCAAGAACATCTACATTATTCTACACTGTGTTAGTCCACCAGCAGCGAACATTTGCAATACCTGATGACAGTCTGGCCAGGTAATGAATTTGGCAATATAAAAACACCAAAGGATCAGGAACAAAACTGAGGAAGCACTGAAGAACTACGAAGGGAATGCTTTTATACTTCTTTTTTAATGCAAGAAAGGAGGAACAAAAGGCCAGAAGCCTACAAATTTTTCCCCCCAAAAAAAAAAAAAAAAAAAAGAGAACAGAGAGTCAAATTCAAAATTCATTCATTTCGAGATGCCTGGACACACTGCGTTTGAAAGACTGGAGATCATAGGCAGGAGGAAATACAGACAGACTGAGACAGTTCCTGAGCTGATCTGTTGCATACATGAAAGATTAGGATTAAAGGTTAACTCTAGTATTAGGGAGCTGGGCAGAAAAGGAATGGGAGTTTGTTGCCAGAAGAGTGCTACATGCCCGCCCTAGTGGTGGAGGGAGGCATGTTGACAGTTCAGTGGAGTAATAACCGCTGAAGTAGCTATTGAAGAGAGATAAAGATGCAACAGTGCGGCGAAGAGACAGAGTTTGAAGGGAGCCAGTAAGAAGAGGAGAGTTAATGACACGACAAGCCTTTGACTCCACCTTGTTGAGAAAGGTGTATGTGGGGAGCCTCCCCACACATGAGAGTTGTATCTACACAGGGGCGAGTAAAACCCATGCATAATGTCAAAAAAATTTCAGAGGAAAAGAAGGTACAAAGTCGGCTTAGTACACACAATCTCTTGGAAGCAGATTTTACAAGAAAGGTAATATGTTCTTTCCAAGATAAATCGCTAGGGAATGGAACCCCAAGTAAATTTAAGGATGGTGCAGGATTGAGCTGGATATTGCAAAAAATTAGAGGGTACTCCTGTGGAAGATTTTTTCGGGTTGATAGATGTAAGAACTGAGTTTCTGATGCATTAAAAACTAAAAGAGTATTCTTACTCCATTCAGAGATACAAGCCAAATCAGATAATAGGTGTACCATAGCCTCATCCCATGTTTGTTGAAGTAATTGCTGAGATGGACGTTGCACGAAGAGAATGGATATGTGAAGGGGGGAGTCAACAATGTATGAATGGATAGGGTTAGATGTACAGCTTTGAAGGTTATTGATGAATAAAAAGACATCTGGTGATAGGACAGAGCCCTGAGGAACACCAATACTGCCAGCTCTGGAACAGTGGCTGTCTACTCCAGCAGAACGACTAGAATGGAAGCAAGAGGTGAAGGCACAGATAGAAGGATAGAAACTGCAAGAGGGCAGTTTGGAAATTCAAGATTTATACCAGACTCGATCGAAAGCCAAAGTCCCGAAAGGAGGATGACCAGGAGTCTGAAAGGTAGGTGAGAAGATCTCCAGTGGAACGTCCCTGGCGGAACCCATACTGACGATCAGAAAGAAGATTCTGATATGAAAGAATCTTTAAAATGTTTTTTTGTTAAGAATAGGATTGAAAACATTTGAAGTACAAGATGTTAAATCAATTGGGTGATACGAGTAGTCTGAGGAATGGAAATGGTCACCCTTCCTTGGTACAGGCAAAATGAGAGCAAACTTCCAGCAAGAAGAAAAGGTGTAAGTTGACAGACAAAGGCAAAAGAGTTTACCTAAGCAGGTCATAGGCACAGAAGCACAGTTTCTGAAGACAACAGGTGGGACCCAATCAGGC
>JAGKTI010025391.1:0-13998 GCA_018397915.1 Birgus latro
TGTGGTTGGGAATACCAACTGGAAAAATGGTGAATATTGATAAAGCAGAACCCTCACAAAATATTCACCATTTTTCCAGTTGGTATTCCCAACCACAATGACACGACACTCAAAGAACTGCACAGCTTCTTCTGTGTACTCTTACCATGAGAAGAAAAAGGATGCCAAGGCGTCCGGCTATGGGTCCCTTAAACTTCGTTATGGAAAAGATGGAGTGAAGGACTTTGACTGCTGCAACCTTTCGCTTCACCCTTGCCAAAACCCCGTTATTACCCAAGGTTTGAAGGAATGGTAGCCTTATGGTATTCTCACTTTATCTTGATTATTGGTATTATACTGTATTTTAATTGAATCCTAGTGAAGCTCAAGTGGATAGTTGTTAATTGTTAAATATTTACAGTATGTCCTCTTTCTTGTTTCTGGATCCTATCAATCATAATTTTTCTTTGGGGGGGGGAATAGCAGCGATAATAGTGACTGATAATTTCCTTTTTGTTATTACTGTATTATTTTTTGCAGTTTTTATTCTTTCTTCCAATAGATGGCATCTTGTTTGATAAGGAAGCAATACTAGAATACATCATATCCAAGAAGAACGAGATCAGCCGAAAGATGAAGGAATATGAGAGACAGTGCAAGAAGGAGCAGGTAGTACTAGATAGCATTGATGTTGCTGTCAGTGCTGTCATGTAGGTGGTTTGTGTAAAATCATAGCTCAAGGTTATGTTCAAAGTAATTATGGGGAAAGTTACTACATAGTGACCACAAGGATCAAAGGAGGGTAAAACATACACTTTACTTTAAGCAGTAGAAGCACCTTACCATATCAGTTCTTCTTCTTCCTGATAGTCTGTTATATTTATCTGATTATTTCTGGGGTGGTAAGTAAACATTTCTTGTTAAATCCATTCCCTCTTATTTCTTGGATGGCAAATAAACATTTCTTGTAAAACCTGTTCCCCCATTGTTTTAAACTATGTTCCGCTGTGACAACGCTTTTGATTCGTCAGCATAATAGAGTTTGTGTTTGCACGGAAAACTTTTCATGCCACCAGCCCACACCTGGGGCTTGTCGGGCAGTCTGACTCAGGCCGCACTAGAGAGAGGATGTGCCCTTGCTTGTACCTTTTAGAATAAACCTCAAGCTGGCTTCGCTGTTTCCATCTCCCTCCTGGTTCTCACCTCAACATGGCACAGTGGAGTTCTATGGGTGACACAGGGGCAGCACCACCAGTGCTCAAGCAGGCAAACCCAGAGTCAAAAGACTGGTTCCGCCACATGGCTCTGGGAGACCAAGTTCGTAACAACATGCAATTACTACAGTAGTGGTTGCATGTGGGTCTCACCCTTGGCCACGGGTTACGTGGGATTGCTGTGTAATCCTGAAGTGCAGCAATGCATTGACGCAAGAGTGGCCAAGCATAGATTTGAGGACATGTGCTTGGAGGAGGCCATCGGCATGGTGAGGAGCGTGATGGTGGGCCCCAGGTGCACTGTTGGAGCATTGTCAGACTTCTTCACATAAACACAGGAGCCCAATGATATTGTATGTGTTCATATGTGGTAAAATGTAGAGCCAAGGCAGTAGAGTGTGATTTTAAGTGCCCCCAGTGTTCTATAAATCTTGACGATATCATTCTATCGAAAAAGCTTGTGATGGGGCTGCGTAACTTCAGTATGAAAAGAGAAGTGCTGCGGCGACTTCCAGTGTTGCGATCTGTGGAAGAAGTCACAAACGCCAGTGAAGTGTTCGATTTGGCGGAGAAATGGCAGGAGCGTGCGGCCATAATGGTGTGGCAGGTCCTTCAGTGAGTGACAAGGAGGAAACAGAAGCAGCTGGTGCCATTTGGTTGCAGCAGGCAGGTGCAGGGCCACCCCAACCTCATGCCCCTCCCCCACCAGCAAAGGGCTGCTGGAAGTGTGGCGGCAGCAAGTGCAACGGGGAGCACCGGTGCCCTGCCATCAAGGCCACCTGCTGTAGATGTGGGATACCACCAGCAGCTTCACAATAGTCAGCGCCAAGGTGTCAGCATGCCTCAGGGTAGAAGAGAAGTGTGACAACCCACCCACAGCATGTGAGGTGATGGCGGTAGCTGATACAGACGTACAGGTGTGCATAGCAGGACGCCACCTCATGCGGGGCCTCGGGCTGACTCCGCGAAGTCTATGGAGACCTACTGTGAGTATTAATCACCTCACAGGCGGGATCATATGCGTTGTGGGATGCAAGGAATGCTGCTTCAGCGTGGGCGGAAGGGCTGCTATGGAGAACCTATACTTCGCTGATGGGGTGCAGCGGCTATATCTGTTGCTGCAGGTGTACTAAGCATTGGATGTGGTGCCACACGACTTCCCCAGTGTGCCGGCGGCTGTTGAGGCTGTTGAACAGCTGGAAGAGCCCCCAGTTCCCAGCCAGCCTGATACTCCCCCATATGCCCTGACAGAAGAAATTGTGAACCTGTTGGAAAAGTGGTTCCTGGAGCACTTCAGGCACATGACATTTACGGTGAACTGCGCTCCCCTGCCGGAGATGAAGGGGCCAGCCCTCCACATCCACCTGCACCCTTGTTCAAAGCCCTGCACAGTGCACATGCTAGCGTCCGTCCCCCACCACTTCTACGACGAAGTTCGCCAGCAGTTGGAAGAGGATATAAGGGAGGGTACTGGTATCATAGAGCTTGTATCGTCTGGAGAACCACGGAGTGGTGCTCCCATATTGTGGTGGTCCCGAAGAAGGATGGGTGGCCCTGCAGAACAGTGGACTATCAGCAACTCGACCAGGCAAGCAAGCGGGAAACCCACCACACCTGCCCCCCATTCGACACAGTCACCAATGTACTGAAGCACACATTCAAAACAGTAGCATACGCTTATTCGGGGTACCACCAGATCCCCCTGGACAAGGAGAGTGAGAAACTAACCACCTTCATCACCCCATGGGGCTGCTTCTGCTACCAGTGCACACCCATGGGCCACTGTGCAGAGCAGAACGCCTTTACCAACTGCTTCGATGACGCGACAGCAGAGATTCCCAGGAAACAGAAATGTGTTGACGACTCTCTCCTGCATGACCGTAGCGTCGCTGATGCTTTCTGGCACACATACCAGTTCCTGCGAACGTGTGTGGAAAATGGGATATTGCTCCACCCAGACAAGTTCCGCTTCTGCAGGAGAAGCATGACCTTTGCAGGTTATCAGCTCTGCTGGAAGGGGTATCAGCCTACCCAGGACTTGCTAAGCAGTACTGTATAACCATTTTCCAGATGCCACCACTCCCCTCCCTCTCAGGTATCTGATCGTGATTTGGGCTGGTGAACCAGGTGGCACCATTCCTCGCCATTGCACCATTCATGGAACCCTTCAGAGAATTACTGAAAAAACCATCAGGGAAGGTAGTATACTGGGATGGCCAACTCCAATCCAACTTCGAGTCAGCAAAGGAAGCTATAGGCAAGCTTGCAGCAGAGAGCCTCCAGTATTATGACACCACACGGCCCACAGCAGTGTTCACCGACTTGAGCAGGCTTGGCATCGGTTTCATGGTCATGCAATATTATTGCCAGTGTGTGTCTCAAGAGGCTCCCCCGGGCTGCAAGGGCGGCTGGAAAGTGGCCCTGTGCGGTAAGCACCATCTAACAGCGGCCGAGAAGAACTACTCATCTTTGGAGGGGGAGGCCCTTGCCATCACGTGGTGCCTGAAAAAGGCATGCCTGTTCCTGCTGGGATGTCCGGACCTCACCTTTGTCATAGACCACCGTGCACTCACCAAGATCTTCAGGGACAAAGAGCTGAAAGACATCAGCAACCCCCACATACTCAACCTCAAGGAGAGGACATTGATGTACTCTTTTCACATAAAGTACCTGAAGGGGGAGGTGAACTGCGTGGCAAACGCACTCTCAAGATACCCCCTGCAGTAAGGCGTACCGGACGAGACAGACCTGGTGGAAGACGAGGTTACATGTGCTGTGGTCGCGGCAGCGATGGCTTGCGTCTAAGACGAAGAAGGCGCCATCATGGACCTCCGTCAAGTGGAGGAGGAAATGCACCAGGACAAGGACTACAGGCTCCTCCATAAGCACATGAGCGCCGGGGACTGGGCCAACCGGAAGGACAGGGAGCTGATAGCACTCCGCCCATACTACAGGATGAGGAGGCACCTGTCATGCCAGGGGGGCAGTCCTAGCCAACCTTCATGCAGGTCACCAGGGGAGGGACTTCGTGCTCAGGCGTACCAGGCAGTGCGTGTACTGGCCTGGCATAGATGCTGAGGTGGAGCAGAAGAGGAGACACTGCCAAGTGCTGTATGTGAAATCACCGCCCCATCACAACCCACGGAAAACTTGCTACCCACACCCCCACTGGAGTACCCCTTCCAGCAAGCAGTGGCTGACCTGTTCCAACTGGAGAGAGAGTAGTACAATGCTTACACAGACAGGTTAACTGGCTGGCTGGAGATGGAGCATATGCCCAGGGGCACCGCCAGCTCATGGCTCATAACGGCCTTTTGTGAGTGGTTCAAAAGGTTCAGGATCCTGGAGGTCCTTTCTTGTGGTATGAACCTCGTGAGCGGGGAAATGAGGACATTCCTATCTGCGTAGCGTGTCCAGCTGAGAGTGGCATCGGCCCATTACCCACAGTCCAATGGCCAAGCTGAGCTCGCAGCCAAGTCCTCCAAGAGGCTACTGAGGAACAACGCTGACCCGGGAGGCTCCCTTGATTCGGATGTAGCCGCTAGGGCCATGTTACAGTACCTCAACACTGTGCCACACAACACCGATGTGTCCCCAGCCCAGCTGCTGTTGGGATGTCAGCTGAGAGACTCCATACCTGCTACCAAAGAACACTACAGAATCAGTAGGCGGTGGGCCGGGATGCTGAGGAGCAGGGAATGGGCCATGGCCCATACTGGGGATGCGGCGGCCATGAGATTCAAGCAAATGGCACACAACCTCGCCCCTCTCAACCCAGGCCAGCAGGGGTGCCTACAGAACCAGGAGGGGCGGTGGGACCGTGTAGGGGTTGTTGTTGACACACCAGCCCCAAGGGAATACCTGGTGCGGCTGGATGGCAGTGGGCGAGCCTCCCTCAGGAATCGCCACTACCTATGCCCTAATGAGGAGACAGGGAAACAGACACCCACCACACACGTTGAGGGTGATCCCCGGTGGGAGGACGACCTCAGGGAGGAGGAACCTCGGCCTCTCCCTCCCCTGGAGAGGCCATGGCAGGCTGGGCATGCCCCAAGACACCTAGAAAACTGTGTACAATGATATTACAGTGTTTTGTACCCCTAGTTATGTTAAGGTGTTTCATAATGTGTAAAACCTTGTTGTGTTCTAACCATGATACCAGAGCAATGTTTGTTCCAGCGCATGTAATTGAATTTCTTATTGCTGTAGCAATTATGCCATTCTGAAGTCAGCATATATGTGACATGTAAATTTTGCCAGCATTGTGTCATGTAACTCCTAGTCTTAAGTTATGATGAGTGTCAGTATCTGCCCATCGTTTTGCTATTGCAGTGACCTCCCTCCTCCTCGACCAGTGTGCTTTGTATCAATAGTGCAGGAAGTGGGGAATTCACTGCAATGAAGAGGGGGTGTTGGAGTTTGTGTTTGCACGGGAAACTTTTCCCGCCAAGCGGAGCTCCCATGCGCACCACCAGCCTGCACCTGGGGCTTGGCGGGCAGTCTGACTCAAGCCGCACTAGAGAGAGGACACGCCCTTGCCTGTACCTATTAGAATAAACCTCAAGCTAGCCTCACTGTTTCCTCTCCCTCCTGGTTCTCACCCCAGCATAACCTAAAAGTTTAACTAAACCTAACCTAACCTAGCTTAATTGTGCCTAATTATTTAATCCTACCCAACCTAGCCTCCTTTTGGGAAATGGGAAACAAAATCCAGTTTTCAATAGAGTAAATTTCTTCCATTACGCTAGAAACAAACCACCATAGGTACGGCTTAAGGCATGTGATGATAATAACAGGAGGGAAAATTTTTCAGGAGGAAAAGGTCATTTACTACCCAGAAGAGTCAGAAAAATACAGAAAACAAAATTGAGCTATACAAATTGAATTAGTAAGGTCACTAGCCCCGGGATCTTATGCTTCTCATGGGGCAATGTAGGATTGGATGATGGATGTATGAACGAACTCTCTGCTGCTTAACCCGAGGAATCCCATCGACGTATGGGTACGTCGCGATGTTTTGTCACAGCTACACCCATAAACGTATGGGTACGTCACGCAATTGCAAGGGTCATAATTTGCACAATTTTCAAGTTTCATGGGTGATTTTTGGTAGGCATATGTGAGAGACCTTCCTCTACCAGCTGTCAGGCGGGGATACTGCCTGGCCTCACCTAACCCCCCTCCCCCCCACACTGGGCAATTCACCTGTTAGCAATAAGCTGGCCAGTAAAGGTATGTTGCCCCACGGTCTCTCCAATGACGAAATTCACGGTGAAAGTGATTCCTGAGGTGGAGGGCAAAGAAATTAAGAAGCTAGAGCAAGAAACAAACAGAAGTGATGAGGTGGTAATGTTATAAAGGAAGGTGCCATATGTGAATGTGTTTCGTGACTGAACAATGCTTGTTTTTTTTTTTTTTTTTTATGTGTCCGACTCTGGGCATAGGCTTTACAGCCTGCTATCATGGCCCAGCAGTCCTCCTACATACCATGTCACCACTTCGGCGCTAACACCCACCGTCCATATTGAATACATGCTAGGGCTGTCTCATACAGGACTGGTGTATTGGTATTAGCGGGGGTATTTTTACGACATGTCGGCGGGTCTTCTGGTAGATCAGTAAAGCCTGATTTGCTGAATTTCAAATCCTTAAACTGTTCCCTGCCCCAGCGAGGATTCGAACCTGGGTCCGTGGAACCGCAGGCCACCTCTCTACCGATTGAGCCGCCTATATAATTGTGTTAAAACCAATATAGTCTGTTACTACACATAAATTCGTACCAAATACATAAATAAATACGTAATTGAAAGTGGCTTGAATTAGTTAACCCTTCCATAGTTCATTTTCTTTAGCCAGGTACCCTGAAAAAGAAGGAAAACGTAAGGTTGCATGACACCTGTATCAACAGTTTTAAGCACAGGATCGCGATTTCTTTATGAATTTTCAATATTTCTCACCAAAAGCAAAGGTTTGAGCCAATAAAAAAAAATTCCAAAAATGCTCAGGATTTTGTGGTACCGTAGGTTGGAAATCGGTCGGGATGTGACGGGTTAACCCTTACCGCCCTGGACAAAAAAGAAAACTGATACCCCTCTATGCCGGCTGATGTTGTTTTTCATTTTTTTGGCTAAATGGGGTTAATACATCAATATAAGATCCCTGGCACTAATTAATCACTTAAGCCAGAAAGGTGGTTGAATCGAGTCAAGTTGGCGCCATTCAATGTGTGAAAACTTCGAGGTTACTGAGAGAGCAGAGCGGCTGTGAGCTTGTGAACTGATTTTGGAATTTTTTTTCTGGCTAAATGGGCTTAATACATCAGTATAAGATCCCTGGCACTGATAAAAATAAACACCAAAGCCAGAAAGGTGGTTGAATCGAGCCAGGTTGGTGCCACTCTACCTGTGAAGTCTTCGAGGTTACTGAGAGAGCTGATCGTCTGTGAGCTTGTGATCCGATTTGGAATTTTTTTGTGGGTAAACAGGCTTAATACATCAATATGAGATCCCTGGCATTAATAAAAGTAATCACCAAAGCCAGAAAGTACATTGAATCGTCAGGTTGTTGCCACTCTACCTGTGAAATCTTCAAGGTTACTGAGAGAGCTGAGCGGCTGTGAGCCTGTGAAGACTCACTTGCCTCCCGTGCTCCTAAATCAGTGTTGTAAGCGTAACAGAGAAATGTCTGAAGTTAGCTATCTGCCTATCCATCTATAGCCTGAAGCCCTAATCCCGCAAAGGGTGGCCACAGACAAAACACCTCCAAGTCACTCTGTCACCCACCATTTGACTGCCCTCCCACCAACTCACTCCTCCCTCTCTCATATACCTCTCAACTCCATCCCTCCACCTCATCTTTGGTCTCCCCCTGCCTTTCCCTCCCTCCACTTCACTTCATACACCCTCTTAGTCAGTCTTTCATTCCCCATTCTTTCCACATGTCCAGACCACCTCAGTTTATTTTGCCTAATTTTCTCAATCACATCCACATCCACCCCACAATGTTAGCGAGATACATTATTACCATCCAATTTACTGCAGTTGCTTGCAATAACTTCTCAGTGCTGCTGGACGTTGATCTTCGTCACTGGTGTTTTTGAAGGGAACATAGATCTACGTCGCTAGCGTGGTACGGGTAAAAGTAAAGTGTACATTTACCTCAGAGGAGAGAAGAAACTTTATATAGTCTCCCCTCTTTCTGTAGTGCTTGACATTGAGGTCACCGCATCCGTGCACTCTAGCTCGTTCACCTTAACTTTGCAGAAGTTTTTGTCTTTTTGCGGCCTATTCTCCATAGTTTGGTGGTAGAATACGACACTACTACAACTATATCCAGTCCATAGCACTGTACTTGCTCATGAAAAGTACAGTAAGACCTCACTATAACGGACTAATTGGGGCCCAAACCACTCCGAAATTGCGAAATTCCGATAAAAGCGATATCCGGACTTCCCCCTGCTAATCCGGACTTTTTCTGATATGTCAGACATTATTCCGGATTGCATGAATGGTTTTTAAATTGTTTTAACTACCATTGTGGTACTGTACTGTGTTATAACTTCACTACATTAATCAGATGGTATAATATAATACAGTAATACTGAACTGTACACTGATAAGCATGGCTTTTATATACCTTATTGTGGTGAACATACTGTGAAGTGGTCAAGCAGTCCGGACTGCTTCTGGCTTTATCGGACTTTTTCTGATATGTAGGAGTTTAGTCCGGTAGCTCCTTGAGTCTAATAAAATCGACTTCCGGTCTATTGAAGTCCATTATATTGATGTTTTACTGTACCATATTTTAGTGTTAATTTTTTGGTAAAACTCAGCATTTGGGTTAAACAGATCGTAGTTTAAGATCAAGTCAGACAGAAGATACATGTACTGTGTATTGCTGTTTGTTTGCCATCCCCTTCCCTCCCTCTTGTTTGTAGCCTTTATATCATGAGGTATATTTAAATCATGTTATTGCTCTTGAGTATTGTGCTCATATGTAATAAGTTGACACTGTCTGAATGAGTATCTCATCAGGCTGAGCTGGTAGAACTAGGAGAAGCAGAGAATCGATCTCGCATGGAGAAGTTCCTCAAAACAGAGACAGCTGTGGCGTCTGCTTCACAGGCTGCTCAGACTGGTAGGTTCATTATCATTGATACTGTGTTCATATAGTGGGTATTCAGTACAGTAACATGGTAATTGTGTATAAGACTTTTGCCTGTAGAGTAACTACTAGAGAGGGACACATTTACATGGTGGCATTGATATAACTGGGAAGTTCCTCTGCTGTCCAGTTATACACATGCCCCTCATCCCCCTCCCTGCCCCCAAAAGAAGGAGGCTGGAGTGCAGGAGGAAAGTTTCAACCTGCAATCAGAGGGAAGAATAAACTAAACAGTACATCAAATTGAAGAGGTTAATGCTGCAACCCTGAGTGAGAAATGATTTTAATCATTGTGCCAGCAGGAGGCAGCAGCAGCAGCAGTTCAGAGAGTGCAGGAACCTCTGTGTCCAATATGGTGGCTGGCAAGGATAAGAGTTTACCCAGCTTCTGGATCCCATCACTTACACCCAGTAACAAAGAGACTAAGATACAGAAGCCAGTAAGTTGATCAAGATTTTGGGTTGTATGTGCATAGTATGCAATATAGCATGTATGAGTACATTTGAGAAATGGTTGGGGTTTATTGCTCACATAATATTATCACACAGGGGTGTGTGACTGGTCACTCTCTTTAAGTATCGTAACTAAATAACGTAGCCCTACGTCCTTACACTCTTGATAAAGGATTTGATGATAGATAGATAGACCATATGGTTTACAGCCTAGGCTACTTCATCAGCTTTACCATGCTGACATTTCACAGGTAAAGTTGGGGTAAGGTAGGATCCAGAAACAGAAAGTGACACCACAAAAATGGTAAGACCCTTAACATTATACCCATTGAAATGGGTCACACAGTCATTAACCTCTTAACCGCCGGGTTGACGGAGGTGGTTCTTGCCTGTACCACAGGGGTAATTCGCGCTCCGACTCACTTTTAAAAAATATTTGCCAAAAATCAGTTTTTTGTCCTAGAGTATTATAATTATATATGCATATGGCACATACCTTCAGCTTTCTCATGGGATGTTTTTTAGCCTTTGTCGACTACCGTATGACTTGTGGAAACTTCTGAAGTTGGGTAACAAAGTCTCCAATTTACACTACCCGACAGCCCGTTATATGAACACCAGTGCCTGATATTATCACTAAAAACACTAATCAATTATTTCCCAGTATGTTTGATCCATTGCCACCGCCAATCACGAGAGTGACGACGTGCGGTTAAGTGGTTAACAAATCTGCCAGGATCCTAGCTTCACGTCATAATGCTCATTGAGTAATAATGTAGTAAGCTTGTTTAGACTGGAGTAAGCAAGCATAAAGTGAGAAATATATCATTGGAGTAAAGGGTCAGTTTTTTAGCCTTGGCGCATTTCAAGACACATTTATTTTCCTAGGAGCCTGAGAATTTTTTATGAGTCTTTCTTTTTGCATATCAGTACAGTACAAGATATACAGTATACTGTCATAAGAGCCTTACAGAAATACAACATATTCTGTCCAAGGAGACTGAGTGTTGGTTTCTTATGTCTTTTTGTGTTTCAGGACAAAGCTATATTCTGCCCAAGGAGTCCAAGTTTTGATTTCATACGAACCCTTTTGTGTTTCAGGACAGGACATTTTTCTGTCCGAGTGTTGAGTTTTTATAAGCCTTTTGTGTTTCAGGACAAAACCATATTCTGTCCAGTAAGTGGGAAGCCATTGAAAGTGAAGGACCTGATTGATGTCGTGTTCACCCCTGTAACAGACCCGGATGATGAGGGTTCACTGGAGAGCAAGAAGGAGCGCTACAAATGCCCTGTGACGGGTGACATACTCAGGAATAATGTTTCCTGTGCTGTTCTCAGACCAACGTAAGGAAAATTAGCTGGAACTGTTTTCTCGATATAACTGTGGCTTTATAGTCCATTTCAACCTGCAAACGCTTGACCACAATTTACAACCTTCAGTACCTGCCTACACTTTCTCACTCTTAACCCCCATGCCTGTAAGTATAGTCCATTCCAAATTACAATTAGAGTTATAGGTGATGACATTGAGTGTGAGAGTGTATAGGCAAGTGTGGAAGGGTGTCAATTGTGGCCGAGTGTCTGTAGGCGATGTACCGTTATCCTTTAACATGATATATTCAGATACATGTACTGCAGTAAGAGTGTAAAAACTGTTGTGTCCTATTTCATAAACTTCAAGACTGATCATCATCATCATCATCAGGACCTCCTTTCCCATCCTAGGGTAGGGTGAGGAGCAGCAATGTCCAGACAGCCCAAATTTGCCCACTCCAATGGGCCATGCTTCCATTCAACTCATCATTCAAGCCCACGGGATCCTGGCTCTATCTGATACACCAAAAACATTCACCGCCTTCTGTAGCTTCACATAAACGTATCCTATAGAGTCAGTCCGGACGTGGTCACATTTGAAAGGGGTGCCAAATCCCTGATCACGCACTTCTCCTCACTATATTCATCCAGCCAGCTCGATCTCTTGTCAGTCCCCTAGCCTCACCGACTTCCAAGCCTCTCTTCCACACACACTCATCCACCACATCCTTCCACTTTCTCCATGGCCTTCCTCACCTCCTTCCTCCTTCAAATTCACTCAGATATACCTTTTTCACCACTCTGTTGTTATCCATTCTCTCCACATGACCATACCATCTCAGTATACTCACTTCAGTTCTGGTGTCCACAGACTTTCTCACTCCACATCTTTCACGAATCATATTATTTCATATCCTATCCACTCTCTGTACTCCATATACATTCCTCTGCAGTCCCATCTCCACTGCTCTCACTCTTGACTTTTCATTTTCATGCCACACCGTAGTCTCACATACGTATGTTAAAGTTGGCAATATCATTTCCTCATGTAAGCCTTGTGCAGCTGCGACACTCAGGCCTCTGTTTCAAATCAAGGCCTTCATTGCACCAGCTACTTTTCTTCCTTGTGTCACTCTACTTTCCACTTCTTTTGCACATTTTCCTCTCTTTTCTATCACTGTACCCAGGTGTTTGAATTCTCTCACCAATTCCAGTCTCTTTCTCTATTCACTGTAACATCGCACTGGGAGTCACCTTCTCTCTCAGTAGCCATCACTTTACTCTTTTCTACATTTACTCTCAAGGCACAGTGCTCACCGACATCAGGAAAACTCTGCACTACTCTACCAAGTTCTTGTCTGGTATTTGCAAGCAGTACTGCATCATCAGCATACAACAGTGTTGAGATATTCCATCCATGACCATTCATTACCAACGCCATCCTCCTTTCCATTACTCGTGTTTTTCCTTCTCTCATCACTGCATCCATATATGTATTGAACAACCATGAGGACATCACACAACCTTGTCACACACCCACACCGATCATGAACCATTCATTTAGATGCCCATTAACCCTTACACATGCTTCACTACCATCATAAAACCTCTTGATGACACCTCACAGCTCACCATCTACACTGTACATGAGCATAACCTTGCACATTCCTGATTAAAGGAAATATATTAATCTACATTTACTGTATTTTGCTTTGCAGTGGGCATGTAGTCACAATGGAGTGTGTGGAGACATTGATAAAGAAGGATATGCTGCATCCCCTTAATGGATCAAGGCTGAGTGACAAAGATATCATACCACTCCAGAGAGTAAGCATTGTCTGTATTTCTTCACCTATCTGTCCACCCATCCATCTGTCTGTTTATCTATCTCTATCTGTAGCCTGACACCTTAACCCCAGAAAGGGATGGCTATGACCATACTGCCTACATGTTACCTGTCCTCCATCATCAGCCTGCTCCCCTTCATCTCACACTATACTTATTCATTTGCCTCTCCACCTCCTCTATGGTCTACCCTTGCACCACATGCAGATACACTCTCCTTGTCAGTATTCATCATAGAGGTGACTTTGTATTGTATATTCATTTTAACTAGATGGAATTTTTCATCCTTTTGCCACTTATATCCTGTAGTCAGTGGCAGAATAAAATAATACAGTACTTAAGTTCTGCATCCATTCCATAGCACTTTATCATTACTATCATCATAGTCTAATGTCAGTCATTTGTTATATCTTAGTATTCAAGATGGAGACATGCCAATTTTATGTGTAGTTACAGTGAAAAGATTACAGTAATGGAGTTGGTGAAAGTTACGTCTAACCTCCCTGATGTGAAAAGTCTTCTATCATCATCATCATCATTATCATCTAATCCTACGTTGCCCCATGAGGAGCGTAGGAGCCTGGGGCTAGGCAAGTTGGTCCTGACATTTAAGATGAGTGACCAGCCTCACTCATCCCTGAGTGGTATTACGTGAGCACCCCAGGTGCTTGAGAGTGCGAAAGTGGATATATGTGGAATAACTGAAACTAAATGGCGAGGTGAGAGTGTGAGAGAATGGGAATATGGGTGGGGTATATGCGCAGGAGTGGGTGAGAATGAGAGGGCGAAAGAGGGAGTGTGTATTGTTGTGAGCAACAGGTGGAAGGAGAATGTAAGAGAGTATGGATCAGTTGGGTCAAGGATTGTGTGGGTAAGAGTGAAAGTTGAACTACAAATGTGGGCAATTGTGTGCGTGTATGCGCCAACGCAAGATCGTGTAAGTAGAGTGAGAGAAGAGTTTTGGACAAATGTGGAAGCCTGCTTGGAAAAGTTTGAAAGGAATGAGAGAGTGTTTCTGATTGGAGATATGA
>JAGKTI010025392.1:0-13998 GCA_018397915.1 Birgus latro
TCCCGTAAGGGGTGGCCATTTGACTTTGAGTTATTTTTTTTTTTACGGGGAGGGGCACTAACCCTCCACCAACCCACCCACTTGTTGACACGTAGGGAGCACGTATGGTTTGGTTATATGGTTACCACCCAGCGTTGTAAATGGTTTCTTGGCTTACAGGAAACCATTTGGCTTGTCACTCAATGTAATACCACCTGTAAAGGAAAGAAAAGCAGTAAGAAATGACAGGAAATATAGGAGAAATAGGAAGAAAGGAGGGCAGGCACAGAAAAAGAATGATAAAGGCTAAGGAAGAAGTAGGCAGCACAACATGAAGTAAGTGGATGATGGTCGCCACATATATATATATATATATATAACGATAACTTCAAATATCCTACCCAGCAACACAATTCACATGCTGTATATTCCTCAACATTACTATTTTTCTACAAGTAGTCTTGTCCAGTCCGTGCCACGTTTTCCAACACAGTACCGTGGGCACCAATACATCCTTACGTAATTCTTTTTCTTATTATTTATACAATTATCTGTTCATATCAAGGCACTCATAGTAGGCTACCAGCAACATTTCACCTTTAAATCGGTCCATTTTCTGTTTACTTTTCGCACGGAGTCATGCAACCCTCTTTTTCCTTTTGTTCTCAGTTTTCTGTTCCATATAAATTCTTGTAATGCACCGGCAACTTTTCTTTCAGTCTGAGCGACTCTGGTTTCCATTTCCTTTGTTAACATTCTAGAGTTATCCTCTTGTAGCCTCTGTGCTCAGCTTATTGTTCTGTATGATTCAGTTGAGGCTTTCAGTACACCGCCTGCTTTTCTGTCTTAACCCATTACTGCTCAGGGTTGCTGCACGTGAAATTATTCAAGAATGATACTAACAGATTGCCCTTTACCTACCGGCTAATAGTCGTGAAGCTCATAGGTCCAAAAACTTGACATTCTCTTCTTGATGAACATTCGAATGTGACCATTTCTCTATTACGGACCATGGGTCACTCTTATTGTACCCCTATATATTCAATTTTCTACACCGTATAAAGGCTTTCACAGCTTGAGCCCCTTTCCTTTCTTTCTATTCACACACCTCACTGAAGCTGTCTTGCAGCTTTCTTAAGTCACTCCGCTTTCTACTTCCTTATCATACACCCTAATGAAGCTTCTGTATTTTATTATATGATAAAAATGAGGGCCTTCTCTGCAGCACTAGTCACTTTTCGTTTTCAGATCACTCTATTGTTCACTTTCATTTTATTCACTCTAACGCAGTACTCTTGTACCTCCTTGCTCAGCTGTCTGTTACGTATATGAAGGCATTTAACACGATTCTGGAGACACAGTTTATATTTTATTCTTGCTACTGTTAGACGATTATATTCAGCCTATGCGAGACTCAGAATCGTGGAGTTGAAGCATAGTCTTCCCTGACCAGCTTCACTACATGAGGTCTCCAGCAAGTTGAATAAAGCAACAACCACTTTTCCTTCTTTGAACCGCAAAATCTATACTCTCTTCCAGTTAACATTTATAGTCTTTTTACTACCTTTGTACTCAGTTTATTTATTTATCTACTTATTTGGTTCTTCGTGTATTTATTTTGTAGTCTTGCAGCCTCTGTAGGCTACTCAGTTTTGTTCTTATTTTCTATTCCACTCATTTATTTGTTTATTTATCTATTTGTTACCTTTTGTAGTCCTGGCCACCCCTAAATTGTTTGGCCTCCCCATTGGTCACTCCAGATTTTCAAGGGAATACCTCCAGATCCCCAGGAACAGTTTTCCTTGGGCCACCCCAGAAGTCGGCCTGTTCACACATTTTGAAATTCCTAGCTGCGCCCCTGTCTACAGTCATTGCCATAGTGCTGAATTAGGACGTCAACGGGCCGTTGGCCATCAGTACGCAGGTCTAGGTTTTCCTTGGCCCCCTCCCAGTGGATTCGCCATGGATACATGAGAGGCGGATGGCAGGGGAAAGGAAGGTTACGAAGCAGGTCTGGCAAGGCCAGTCGGGTTATGCCGGATGTGGCCAATATGGCCTGGAACATTGACAAAACAAAGCTGTTAACTGAAGGAGTGGGTCTGATGGAGACAGGAGCAGAGTAGACAGAAGAGAAGAGACGAGAAGAGGGGATGTGGGCGGGGTAGGAAGAGGTTGCGGTGAAAGACAAGAGCTACTTGGTAAATCCCTGATGTTTTGGCCTGAAAAGTTTTCAGAAAAACGAAGTCAGGGGAGAGATAAGAGCAAGCAGTTCATACTGGGTACTGCCAGCCCAGTTGGGGAGATGCTTGGAGGTGAAGGCGGGAGAGGCAGCAAGCAGCCTTCACCCAACCAATAGCAAGGACGGGACCGTCAGCAGAGACATAGTACTGAGAGGTGGATTCCAGTGATAGAGAGCTGTGGAGGGATAGGTGAAAGGTCAGTTGCAGTGGCAGAAGGTACGCAATGAACAACAGGGGTTGCTCGTGTCGATACGAGGGGCAGATGTTCAGCAGGGATGGGCTGGGGCAAGGATAGCCCTGACACTGCCGGGACCTATGTCAGAGTGTTGCAGAGGAGATAGTGACGAACGAATTCTGTGGAGCCAGGAGCAGGAGGTCATGCTGGGGACACAAGTGCATCAGACCCATTCGAGGTGAATGGCGTCAGAGATAACACCAGAGGAAAAGGACAAAGCAGGGGACGGAAATGTGGTTAGACACTGTGTAGGAAAATGGAGATCAAGCATGTACAATAAATGCCACTCTGTCTACCTGCCAGACTGCCTGCAACTGTCTGCCATCCTCACTATCTTCCACCGTTCCTGCCTATCTGCATGTCTAAATGCTAGCCTTCTGACTCTCTTTGACAAGCATGCAGGCAGGCTGGCAGGCATGAAAGATGGTAGACAGGCAAACTGACCGACAAACAAGACAGCAGACATTCAGGTAGGCTGGGGCTGACAGGCAGGCATAAAGCATGGATGCATGCAGTTGAGCTGGCAAACGGAAAAAAAAAATAATAATAATTATCTAAGGCAGTGGAGCTTCGAAGATTTCAACGCCACTTTGAATACGTGAGGGTGTGAAAGCAGCCACTGGTGTAGGTCCTGACTCAGTGATGATCGGGATAAAAATTAAAATGAAACAGAAAACTAAGATGGGGAAGCTTCAGGGTCCCTCGGTTAATGGCCGAATAGTGATGTGGTGAGGGAAGATGATTCTGTTGTGTGGTGTGAGAGGCTGGTATGGGAATGATGTGGTGTGGGAGGTTGATTGCGTGTTGTGTGGTGTGAGAGGCTGGCATGGGTATGGTGTGGTGTGGGAGGATGATACTGTATTGTATGGTGAGAGACTGGTATGGGAATGGTGGGGTGGGTGGGATGTATCTGTGTTGTGTGCTGAGAGACTGGTATGGGTATGGTCTGGTGTGAGAGGATGATTCTGTTTTGTGGTGTTAGAGGCTGATATGGGTATGGGAAGGTGATTCTCTATTGTGTGGTGTGAGAGGTTGGTATGGGCATGATGTGGTGTTGGAGCATGATTCTGTGTTTTGTGGTGTAAGAGGTTGATATAGGTATGGTGCGGTGTGGGAAGGTGATTCTGTGTTGTGTGATGTTAGAAGCTGGTATGGGTATGGTGTGGTGTGGGAAGGTTATTCAATATTGTTTGGTGTGCTGTGAGACTGATATGGATATAGTGTGGTGTGAGAGGATGGTATGGTGTGGTGTTGGATCTCTCATGTGACGAGAGTGAAGCATCTTGCACCCGAAAATCATTAGTGAGATACGAACGGTTCCTCCCCAAGAGATGCTCCCGCATCAAAAATTTGCCCCCTGTAGTAGAGGTGGGTGGCGATGTCCTCACTCAACGACGGTCGGGACAGAAATTACGATTTTGGTTTATATATTGACGCTTGGCGTAATTCTTTGGTGCTACAGTCTGTAGAATCTGTTAATTTAACTATTACATCAATTTGTCCTGGTGTTATAGCTTATTATGCTTATTACAGGGAGAAAACAGTGAAGTTCAGTTTTGCCAGGTCAAATCTCTTTCCAGCATCAAATATAGTTTTAACTAAATATTCAGACCAGACAATAACGAACCGTATTTGATTTATGAGAATGTTTTTGTCAAGTACAATAATATTTAGTTAATAAACGTCTCTTAAGTGTTTTTTTCTTCCACCTTTTAATTCGCATATTATCATCCTACAGTGAGCTAGGATATGGCATCTTTGTTGACAGGGAAGTTTAGCCAGTGAGTCAGAAACTATTCGACTGCAACGTTATCAAGAGAGAAACTTATATTTAGTTAAGCTTAATTAGACATATCAGGCACTATGTTTACATAATAATGTTGCAATCTAAGAAAACAACAAATTAATATAATTTAATTTGCAGGATATCATAGAGTTTTTCATATGTCTAACTACATTCTACTGATCCTCAGCAGTGCTCGAGTCAGAGAACAGGCTCTAGGTAGGTAAGACACCCCACTTATACTACTTATACAGGCAATTTTAATTTGGCGGAACTAAATAATTATGCCATATTCATGCCTTCAAACCAGCCATAATCCCTTCCAGTGAAGCGACTGAACGCATCAGTAAACTGTATCATGCAGTGAGAAGGCATAATACAGTGGCAACAGGGTCTTGGATAAAATTCGCTAAGTTTATTGCCTACAAAAAATTACAACGATAGCCCGTGCCCCACTGCTTGTGGTTGGCGTGAGGTGGTGCTGCGACGTCATTATTGGTAGAGTTGTCATAAGTCCTGAGAAAATACCACGTACTCGTATAGCACTTTCCATGGCCAAAATATACGGTTCATCGACATTCTTGTTTCCTTTTCTTAATGCAGAACGAAAAAACAGCATTGTATAGGCTTCCAGATTAGCCAGTTTATAGTATGAGGTAGAACACCCAACTTCCTGTGGAATGTGGGATACCAGTTTATGAATATTATAGCCAGCCCTAAATCTTTTTCATTTCCAGGCAGAAAATTTGTGAAAGGATTTTTTACCTAGTTCGTGAAAGAGTCTCCCAAATTTAGCATGGCTCTTGGTACTTTTCCTCTCTAGCAGCTTCATATCTTTCGAGAACAGAACAAGACTCGTGATCTTTATGATTTACAATTTGGCAGCTTTGGAACGTGTGTCGTCTGCTGCTTTGTGAGGCTGGGGAGGAGTGGATGCCATGGATCTCTTATAACCTATTATTACCTATTTCTGGCACAAAATATCACCTGTATCATCATCTTAGGAATATAAAGAAAGCTCTTAATTGACAGAACGGCCATGAATGTATGTATGTAATGGTTCATAAAGTGAAGGTATGCGTGTAGAGCGAGGAGTGGGGTGAGATGTGGTGGGGTCATGATGGCGATGATAGAGGCGGCGTTTCCATAGCAACCACCCGAGATGAGCTGTCAAAGTGGTGGAGGCGGCGTTCCCACAACAACGAGAGGAGATGACGTGTTAAGGGGGTTGTGGTGGTGTGGAGGTGGCGTTTCCTTAGCAACCAGCGGAGATGAGGTACTACGGTGGCTGTGGTGGTTGTGGAGGCGACGTTTCCACAGCAACCAACTGAGATGAGATGCGAAGGCCGGTGGTGGTGATGGTGGAGGCGGAGTTTCCATTGCAACCAGCAGAGATGTCATGCAGGGAGGCAGGAAAACTACGAATGGAGGGAAGGATTTAAGGATGGAGGAAGTTTAAAATGTAGGGATGGGGAGGAAAGTAAAGAAAGATGGAAAAGAGGGAGAGATGGGGAAAAGTTAAGAATGTCAGGAAGAAGGGATGGATGGAGGGAGGGATGATTAGGAGGCTTCGTACCTTCATCGCCTTAACAGTTTAACCCCGTGATGCCCCTTGACCGATTTTTTTTCTACTTTACTCATTCTACTACCAGATGATTTTCTCACTCTCTTTTTATTTTTTTTTAAATAGTTTGGGAAAGGTCTCTCCAGAATAGGTTTATGAATGGAATATCTAATCCTTTCACTTCGAGACGTGTATCCTAACCCGAATGACATTGTCAGAGATGATAATGATTAGATGGATGTGCAGTGCCTCGGAGGGCCCAATACCTGCCCAGGGCCCCAACCAAATGGGCAGAGTCGCATGGCCATGTGGAATGTGAGAGGTGTGAATGAGGACAGCAAGAGGGTGGAACTGGTGAATGTGTTCAAGAGTGTGATATATGCCGTGATGGCACTGTGTGAAACAAAGATAAAAGGGTGTGAAGTAGAGGAGTGGGAGGGTGTGAAATGTGTAAGATCGGGCATGAATGGGAGAGGGTGATGCAAGGAAGGAGTTGCTTTGTTGATGAATGAGGTGTGGCAGAGTGGAATGTGTCAGCTCTAAGTTTATATATGTCAAGTTCAAGTTTGAGAAGGTGAAGGTGACAGTGATTGTAGCTTATGCACCGTGCGAGGACGGGAGTGAGAGAGAAAAAGACAGGTTTTGGGATGAGCTGGATGAAGCAGTGGGAGAAATACCCAGGAGCTATAAAATGATCGTAATGGGCGATATGAATGGAAGAGTAGGCACTGGTTCTGAGGATAACATAATGGGTTGTAATAAATGATGATGGGAAGCGACTGAAGGATATGTGTCAGGAAAGGAGGCTTTGCATTTGTAACTCATATTTCAAACACAAAGATGCACATGAATATACATGGTACAGAGGGAATGGGGATCGTGTTGAAAGGAGCCTGATTGATTACGTGCTCATAGAGAGGTCGATGCTGGGAATGGTTGCTGATGAGGGCCGTGAGAGGACGATGTGGAGGTCTGTCAGATCATGACTGTGTCATGCAAGATCAAGCTGAGAGGAGTGAGGTAGACCAGGAGAGAGAGGAACAATCGGGGGGAAAGACTGAAAGTCGAGGAGCTGATTGTCAAAGAACTGGCAGATGAATACAGGACCAAAGTAAGGGAGGAGTTAGAATCAGTGAATTGGAATGAAATGAATCTGGGCAGCCTGTGGAATGCATGTAGGGATTGCTTAGAAATGCTAAAGTGGTGTGTGGTGTGGCAGGAATAACAACAAAGAAGATAGATACGGCATGGTGGGATGATGAGATTAAGAGCGCAGTGGAGGAAAAGAGGAAGAAGTGGCTAGTGTGGTTACAGGACACGGGTTCAGTTGAAATAAAAACTAAATATATTGAGAGCAAGACGCACGTAAAGAGACTAGTGAAGAGGAAAATGAAGGAGGTAAATGATGATCTAGGAAGAAAAATGAATGCAAATTACTCTGAAAATAGAAAGTTATTCTAGAAAAAGGTGCGGAAACGTAGAAGTGAAAGCAGAAAGAAATGTGATGGCGTGAAGGATGTAGGTGGTAGATTATTAACCCATGGGGTTGAAGTAAGGACCAGATGGAAAGAATATTTTGAAAGCCTGATGAATGAGAATAGGGATAGCAGAGCAGCTGTAAACATGATTGGTTTTGGGGGTGTGCAGAGAAGGAATACAGTGCCAGGGACCTGTCACTCGCACAGGTGAAGAGCTTTGTGAAGCGGCTGAAAAATGGGAAAGTAACTGGGGTTGATTAAGTGTATGTAGAGATGATTAAGTGTAGTGGAGAGAGTGGAATGAAGTGCTTGCTGGAGATATGTAAGAAGGCATGGATGAGTGACACTGTGCCAGCAGAGTGGGAAAAGGCTGTACAAAAATATAGGTAAGCGAAGTGAGTGCAAGAATTATCGTGGCATAAGTTGTTTGAGCGTGGTAGGGAAGGTATATGGAAGAATTAGTGTAGAGAAAGTAAGAGAGATATCAGAAGTCCTGGTGAGTGATGAACAGGATGGCTTTAGGAGAGGCAGAGGATGTGTGGATCAAATATTTGCAGTGTAACAGATAGCTGAGAAGGCTTGTGAGAAGGACCATAAGGTGTTTATGGCATTCATGGGTCTGGAAAAAGAATACGACAAAGCGGACAGAGAAGAACTGTGGCAAGTTCTGCGCATGTATGGTGTAGCCTAGATGGTAAGCTGCTAGGTGCCGTCAAGAGTTTTTATGATGATAGTGAAGCATGTGTAATAGTTAATGGGCATCTAAGTGGATGGTTCACGATTGGTGTGGGCGTGCGACAAGGTTGTGTGATGTCCCCATGGTTGTTCAGCAGGGTTTTGCTGATGTCAATGAGCGTCGTGCCCTGAGAGTAAATGTAGAAAAGAGTAGAGTATTGGTTATTGAGAGAGAAGGTGACTCCCAGTGGGTTGTTACAGTGAATGGAGAGAGACTGGAAATGGTGAGAGAGTTCAAATACCTGGGTACAGTGATAGAAAAGAGAGGAAAATGTGCAAAAGAAGTGGAAAGTAGAGTGGCACAAGGAAGGAAAGTTGCTGGTGCAATGAAGGCCTTGATAAGAAACAGAGGCTTTAGTGTTGCAGCTGCACGAGGCTTACTTGAAGGAGTGTTAGTGGCAACTTTAACATATGGATGTGAGACTATGGTGTGGCATGAAAATGAAGAGGCAAGAATGAGAGCAGTGGAGATGGGACTGCTGGGGAATGTATGTGGAATACAGAGAGTGGACAGGATACGAAATAATGTAATTCGTGAAAGATGCGGAGTGAGGAAGTCTGTGGACACCAGAATCGAAGAGAGTGTACTAAGATGGTATGGTCATGTGGAGAGAAAGGGTAACAATAGAGTGGTGAAAAAGGAATATCTGAGAATCTGAAGGAAGGAGGAGGCGAGGTAGGCCAGGGAGAAGGTGGAGAGATATTGTGGATGGATGTGTGAGGAAGAGAAGTTTGGAAGTCGGTGAGGCTCGGGAACTGACAAGAGGTCGGGCTGTCTGGATGAATATTGTGTTGAGAAGTGCATGGTCAGGGATTTGGCACTCCTTTTTAACGTGACAGCATCCGGACTGACTCTATCGGATACGTTTGTGTGAAACTACAGAACGTAGTGAATGTTTTGGCGTATCCGATAGAGCCAGGATTCCGGGGGCTTGAGTGATGAGTGAATGGAAGTGTGACCCATTGCACTGGGCAAATTTGGGCTGTCTGGACATTGCTACTCCTCACCCTGCCCTAGGGTGGGAAAGGAGGTCCGGATGATGAGAATGATGATGATGATGTACTGCGTCCTTGAATGGCAGGAGAGGGGGAGGTCAGGATAGTGAATGAAGAGTTGAGGGGTGGGACTTGAATGTATTACTACTGTGATCAGAAAAGGCAAGTTGAGATGGTTTAGGCATGTGGTGAGGATGGAGGATGACAACTGCATGGCCAGGGTGAGAGGTGTAAACATTTAGGGTAGAGCTGCGAAAGGCAGACCGAAAATGTCCTGGTATGTCAAAAACTGTGACCTCATTGATAAGGGACTGAATAGAAAGGTTGCTAGGGGATCGAGCAGCGCGAAGAGCTGCCATTAGGTTACAAAGGCCGACGTATGTAAGCGTGTTGGAGCCTGTATAACTGAAACGCAAGTAGATGTTAAGAATAAAATGAAACAGTCATCGTTGGGTTGAATGGGTTAATTCTCCATATACCTCGTCAGTTGACTCATGCCTGCTGTTTATGCAATTAGTTTTGGTGCTGAAAACGCATAAACAGCACACAAGAGAGCATTTTGTTGTAAATTCAAAATAAATAGCTATGGCAGTGGTGTTTCGGATATCAGTGTCACTTGGAATAAGGACGTGAAGGTGTGAAGGCAGCCACTTGTGTAGGTCCTGACTCAGTGATGATCGGGATAAAAATTAAAATGAAACAGAAAACTAGCCAACAAGATGCGGAAGCTTCAGGGTCCCTCGGTTAATGCCCTAAGAGTGATGTGGTGAGGGAGGGTGATTGTTTGTTGTGTAATGTGAAAGGCTGGCATGGGTATGGTGTGGTGACGGAGGGGGAGTCTGTGTTGTGTGGTGTGAGAGACTGGTATGGGTATGGTGTGGTGTGAGAGGCTGGTGTGGATATGCTGTGGTGAGGGAGGGTTATTCTGTGTTGAGTGATGTGAGAGGCTGGTATGCGTATGATGTGGTGCGGTGTAGGAGGGTGATTGTATGTGGTGTGGTGTAGGAGGCTGGTACGGGTATGGTGTGGTGTAGAAGGGTGATTCTTTGTTGTGTGGTGTGACAGACTGATATGGGTATGGTGTGATGTGATAGGCTGGTATGAGTTTGGTGTGGTGTGAGAGGCTGGTGTGGGTATGGTGTTGTGTGGGATCGGTGGAGTGATGTAACATGCACTCGAAAATCATTAGTGAGAGACGGGCAGCGCCTCTCCAAGAGATGCGCCACATCTAAAATATGCCCTTGTGGTGGAGGTGTGTGGCGCAGGTCCTCACTCAACGAAGGTCGGGACAAAAATGATGATTTTGGTTTATATAATCACTATTGGCGGGATTCTTTGGTACAGCAGTCTGTAGAAACTGTTATTTTAACCATTACATCAGTCTATTGTGGTTATTAAAGCTTTTTAATTGTATTATAGGTGGAAAACAGTGACGATCAATTTTGCCAGATCATATTTCTATCCAGCATCAAAGGTAGGTTTAACTAAACTTTCACAGCACACGATGCCAAACTGTACTTTTTTTTATGTGTCCGACTCTGGGCATAGGCTTCACAGCCTGCTATCAAGGCCCAGTCTTCCTCCTACAATCTACATGTCACCACTTCGGCGCTTAACACCCACCGTCCATATTGAATACATGCTAGGGCTGTCTCATACAGGACTGGTATATTGGTATTAGCGGGGTCATTTTTACGACATGTCGGCGGGTCTTCTGGTAGATCAGTAAAGCCTGATTTAATGAAATTCAAATCCTTAAACTGTTCCCTGCACCAGCGAGGATTCGAACCTAGGTCCCACGGGACCGCAAGCCAACTCTCTACCGATCGAGCTAATTTGTGACAGTGTTTTTCTCAAGTACAATAATATTTCGTTAATAAACATGACTTAAATGTTTTTCTTACATCCTTTCATTCACATATCATCCTTCTACAGTGAGCCAGGACATGGCCTCTCTGTTGGCAGAGAAGCGAAGCCAGTGAGTCAGTAATGATCCAACTGCTTCGTTATCAGGAGACAAACTTTGATATATTTAAACTTATTCAAAGGCTGTCTTTCAAGAATTATGTTGCAGTAGAATAAGACATCTATCTGATGTAGTTTCAAATGAAGGGTATCTTATATTTTTGGTATAAAGCTAACTAAATACTAAAGATTCGAACCTGCTTAGCAGTGCCCAAGTCGGACTAAAGGTTC
Organism: Birgus latro; assembly: GCA_018397915.1. Lineage (NCBI taxonomy): Eukaryota > Metazoa > Arthropoda > Malacostraca > Decapoda > Coenobitidae > Birgus > Birgus latro. The sequence goes on from JAGKTI010025392.1 coordinate 11,207, forward strand.
TAGGTGGGGAAGATGCCTCACTTTTAATACCTTCACGGTCAACTTTAATTTGGCAAAACTAAATAATTACGCCACATTCATGTCATCAAACCGGCCGTAATTCTTTCCAGTGGAGCGATCAAACGTATTAGAGAAACGTCCCATTTAATGAGAGAGCATAATACAACGACAACGGGGTCTTGGATAAATTTCGCTACATTAAATTGTCTGCCAAAACTCCCAGAAATAGCCCCTGCCCCTCTGCTTGCGCTAGGCGTGAGGCGGTGATGTGACGTCATGTTTTGTAGAGTTGTCGTATGTCAATGGAAGCTTCTCTTGCCCTGAGAAAATGACAGATATAGCAGTTTCCATGGCCAAAATATACGTTTCCCCGTCCTTCTTGTTACTTTTCCTAATGCATAATGAAAAAATAGCATTGTATAACCCTCCATATCAGCCAGTTCATGGTATGGGGTAGAGTACCGTATGTCCTGTGGGCTGTGGGACACCATGTTATGAATAATATAGCTAGCTCTAAATCTTTTTATTTCGAGGTCGAAAGCTTTTGAAGGAATATTTTGCCTAATCAGTGGCAGAATCTCCCAAGTCTAGCATGATTTTTGACGATCTTTGTCTTCAGCAGCTTCGTAACATATTTTGTGAACAAGACTCGCCATTTTTATGCATTACTATTTGGCAACTTTGGAATGTGTGTCGTCTGTTGCTTTGGGTGGCTGGGGAGGAGTGGCTCCCATGGATCTGTTATTAGCTATTTTTGAACCAAAGTGACACCTATACTTTCATCTTAGGGATTTAAAGGAAGTTTTAGAATGGCAGAAAGGTACTGTGTATATGTACTCAGTGATATAGGGACGGGGAGTGTGTAAAACAAGGTGTGGGGTGAGATGTGGTGGGTTCAGACTGGTGGTGGTGCTGGTGGTCGTGGCGGTAGAGGCGGCGTTTCCATAGCAATCAGCGGAATGGGATGTCAAGGTGGTTGTGATGCTGGATTATAGGTGGCTTTTCCATAGCAACCAGCGGAGATGAGATGTCAAGATGTTGTGGTGGTGGAGGAGGCGGCGTTTCCATAGCAACCAGCAGAGATTTGGTTTCAAGGCAGCCGTAGTGATGAAGGAGGCGTCGTTTCCATAGCAACTGGCAGGGATGCTGTGTCAAGATGGTGGTACTGGTGTAGGAGGCGTCGTTTCCATAGCAACCAGACGGGATGAGCTATCAAGGTGGTGGTAGTGGTGGCGTCGTTTCCATAGCAACCAGAGGAGATGAGGTGTCAAGGTGGTGGTGGTTGTGGAGGCGGCGTTTCCATAGCAACCAACGGAGATGTCATGCAGGGAGGGAGCAAAGCTAAGAATGGAGGGAAGGATTGAAGGATGGAGGAAAAATATAAATAGAGGGAAAAGGGAAGGGATGGAGGAAAGTTAAGAATGTAGGGAAGAAGGGAGGGATGGAGGAAAGCTAAGAATGGAAGGAAGGACTGAAGGATGAAGGAAAGATAAAAATAGAGGGAAAGGTGGAGGGATGGAGGAAATTTAAGAATTTAGGGAAGGAGGGAGGGATTGAGGGAAGTTAAGAATGGAGGAAGGAATGGAGGGAAGGATGTTTAGGAGGCTTCGTAACACCTTCTCCATACCAGTTTAACTCTTCGATGCTCCGCGATCTTTTTTTTCTTCTTATTTTAAGTTCCCATATGTACCACCAGACGATTTTTTTTCGGAAAGGTCTCTTCTCAATAGGTTTATGAATCGTGTATCTAATCCTTCCTCTATGAAAAGTGTATCCCAAGCCAAGTGATATTGTCAGATGATAATGATAGGGTGGATGTGTAGTGCGGCCTTGAAGAACAGGCGGGTGGGGGGGGGGGGGGTTAGTATGGAGAATGAAGAGTTGAGAGGAAGGATGAGACTTGAATATGTTAGTGTTGTGATGAGGAGGGGTACACTGAGATGGTCTGGGCATGAGGAGAGTATGGAGGATGACAATTGGGTATGCTGGATGAGAGCTGTGAACATTTTGGGTAGAGTTGCGAGAGGCAGACGGAAAAAGACCTGGGGTGAGATCATAGAGTGTGGGCTCAGGGATAAGGGACTGAACAGAAAGGTTGTTAGGGATCAAACATTGCAAAGAACTGCCATTAGGTTACGAAGGTCAACATGTGGAAGCATGTTGGAGCATTTATAAACGAAGGGAAAGGAAAGTAGATGGCAAAACTAAAATTACACAGACATCCATGGGCTGAGTGGGTTAATTCTCCATATACCTCGTGTGCTGATTCCTGCATGCTGTTTATTTATTTATTTATTTATTCAATTAGTTTTGGTGCTGAAAAGGCATTAACACCATACAAGAGAGTAGTTGGTTGTAATTTCAAAATAAATCGTTAAGGGGGTGGTGTGAGAGGGTGATTCTGTATTGTGCGGTGTTCTGTGTGGTGTGAGAGGCTGGTATGGGTACTCGTATGGTGTGGTGTGGGAGGGTGATTCTGTGTTGCGCAGTGTGAGAGGGTGGTATGGGTATGGTGTGGTGTGGGAAGCTGGTATGGATACGGTGTGGTGTAGGAGGTTGATTCTGTGTTGTGCGGTGTGACAGGCTAATATGGGCATGGTGTGGTGCGGTAGTGATGGAGGATTCTGTGTTGCTGTATTGTGGCAGGCTGGTATACAGTGGGCATGGTGTGATGTGACAGGCTGGTATGGGTATGGTATAGTGTGAGGCTGGTATGGGTATTTTTTTTTTTTTATGCATGGAAGAAGGAACCAAAGGCCACGGGCCTGCATACTGTTCCTTCCAAGAAAAAG
>JAGKTI010025395.1:0-13997 GCA_018397915.1 Birgus latro
GTGAAATGGCGGGGGACAGGGCGACATGGAGGCGATTTGTTTGTGGCCACCCCTTACGGGATTAAGGCGTCTGGCAATAGATAGACAAACAAGCCACGATGCCTCCAATGTCATATGCAGTAGAGTATGACACAGAAGACTGGTTGTTTTATGATTATTAACCCAGTGAATCCTACATCGTATTTCTTATATTCTTATTATCTCAAGAAGATTTTATTTAACATACCAAAGATCTGTGGCAGTGAAGGTTAAGATATTGTTCCTTTCTCAGGGGTGACGAACTGCCAGTAACAGGAGCAGCAAACAGAGAATCATGTGGCATCTCTATACTGCAGTGTGTCACCATACTCCGCCCCTCATCACCACACATCCCCGCAAGTCCCTCTCTACTCTTCAGCCTTCGAAATGACCTAAGATCATTTTCCAGAGCCACGAAGTGTACATGATGATGCAATTAAATGTGAAATACAATTATGTCTGAGTTTCTTTCCTTACCTGATTGTCATCAAATTAATAACTATTATCTTGTGTAATTACACTCTTTTAATATTAACTGGCTTAAATATTAACTGTAATAACAAGTCTAATTAGATAAGTATGCTGTGGAAATGCTCTGAGTACATAATGGGTGAACTGAGGTCACCGGAATTTAAGGACAAACCAAAGAAAAGCCCGTGAACTCAGGCATGACCCAAAGCACCCCACATGGCTTCCCTGGCACTGGCGTACGGTACTCCACATCCGATATGTGCTATCTATCATCGCCACAGGCTCTTCCTCTCCTGTCTTGTTGCCTCCCTCTCCCCCCCATCTTGTTGCCTCCCTCTCCCGCCCCCTCCCCGTCACCTCCCTTCTCCCTCACCCTGGTGGACGAGCGCTGCGCCCTCTATGGGCTATGTTTGGAAACGTATGCCTGGCTGGGACTGTCGGCGAACTTTTGCTCGTGGGTGTACACACATACATAAACATACATACAAGCACACATATATACACACACACACACTCATATACGCACTCACACATGTGTTTGTATGTGTATGTATGTAGGTGTGTGTGTGTGTGTGTGTGTGTGTGTGTGTGTGTGTGTGTGTGTATTAGTTCGTATCTCTTACCTTCCCACTCACAAGCAATCCTCGTTAGGTCACACAGTGATTACCTTTTCTCTCACTTCAGTGTGGTACTTAACGCTTGTTCATGTCAGCATACATGTCATGAGTAACGATAATATTACGGCCTGAAAATAATTGCAAATAATGTTGAAGGCCAAAAGGCGCCAATGACTAGCAAGGTAATGACAAGCTACGGCAAAAAAACACAGAGTAAGATATTGCGGCAATTAAAACCCGTCCCTTAGTAAACACCTGCTGAGCGCAGCGGTTTGCATTAACACAGTTGTATTTATTATATTGCCAAGCATCTATAGTCCTTTCACCTTAACTTGGCCCAGATTTTCGTCATTTTGCACATCATTTCATGAAGTTCAGTTGTAGGGAAAGATTATACTGTGGCTGTACATCCTGTCCTTAGCACTTCTTTGTGACTAGCATCATATTCTAGTGAATATCTATTGCCCCAGCTTGGCATTCAAGACTGAAAGATGGCAATTTCAGGTCAAGTTCCGAATTTGAGTTTCTGAATGTTGGCAGAAAGGTATACGGCATATGAGAAGGAAACAACTACAGTAATTACAAATGGAACAATAGAATCAACGTAACACCTTTGTGTGAGTTCTCCCCCGCAAGCGACGGTGCACCTTTAGTAACGCGTCAGCTCAACAGATGGCGTTAGGGTCGACGTCAAGTGTGCATTTCTAGCTTAAATCAAAATAGATTTATCCCTCTCTAAATCACATGTAGGCTGATCAAAAGTATAGGTCTTTATATTTTCAGGAGGGAGATTTGGTGACCTTCACCTGCCATCGCTCTGATATGAATTTTTAACAATAAATTTTGGATGCGTCGAGAGAAAGGGTCCGTGAGTGGTGTTTCGGATCTGTATTCAAAGATGGCTGTTCAGAGCTAGACACATTACTATCTGGTTACATCTCCCATGTATTTTGTTTATTCAGTGTAGTGAACGTTATCCAACTGGTACAATATAATGGAAAACACAGGGTAATTAGTACTGACTCTAATACGGACCCTTGCCCCATGAACTCGCCAAACTGTTGCTCAAGATAGCTGAAGCTCACTGTTTTGTGATTCAGTAGGCTGGTTTGGGGAGCCTACAAGGCAGGTCCACGTAAGGCAGCCGCCAGAAAAACGCTGTCCGTCGCTGGGAGAGTACCTCCACCTTATGGTAAGTTGATTTCTTATTAATTTTTTTAAAGTGTTAAGGTCTTACGGTGAGGTATATATCTTATTGCAAGTTTGTTGGGAATTTTTCCCCGTTCTACATAAGTTAAATGGCGAGCGAGGTTGGAGAAGAGCAACCTGTTTAGCTGTGAAACATTGTAGTAGTTAGTTCGGTATTTTAGCTTTGGATTTTAAGCACTGAAAGTGAGGAAGGTTTTGATAACGAATTAAGTTAAAGGTGGAGGTGACTGAGTTTATGCGGCTGCAGTACTTTAACTATTTCTATTATGCTGGTACTGTACTTAAAGAGAATACAAAGATGGACAAGTGAGCCTGACAGACTCTACTGCCCTAGGTCTAAACTGGGCAGTGGACATATGGAGAAAAGAGCGTTAGTCGTATTAAGAATGTTGCCGTCTACAGTGCACGGGTTAGATAATTACAAACTGCAGAGTGGTACTTGCTCATTGACTTACTGGGAACACTGGCAAAGGAAAACTTGTATGCTCAGATAATGCAACAACGTTACAACTGCAAGGATACTAGACACAGGGAAGGACAGACTGCACTGCTGTCACAAGATATAGCAGAAGCTACGGATTAATACTTAAAATGAAGCAGTTACAACTTTTATAGACAAGTGATTATTTACTTGGTGGAACACAGCCACTCCCTCATACATTAAATCGTGCTTGAAAGCTAAAAGAATTTTCTGGGCTGCTTCATTGCTAGTCAGTCCCTCGGTCTAACTTTCACTATGAATTAAAGTCTGTGTTTGTGGTTTTTGGTTTGTTAGAGCAAGCTGTGCTAATTTTATTGACTTCATGCACTTAAACATTACCCACTGGCTTTGACAAATGAAGGAATCTCTGGGCATGACTGTCTTTGCAGTATTTCATGTTTAAGTACTCTCATTTCTGTCTAATGAACCACGCACTTCAGAATGTTTCTTCCTTGCAATAGCCTACTTTTTTTTTTGAGGGGGAGAGGAGAGGGAGGGAGGGAGGAAGGAGGACGGCAGAAATCTAAGATAAGCTAGAATCTGCCAGGTCATGCATCTGTAGTGATGTTAATCTTAAGTTTCTCTTCCCACTGTATGTTTAGCGCTACTTGTCAATGCGTAGCTTGTATTTTTTGTTGACAGGAATCTAGAGTAGAAAGGTACGATTAAATTGTCACTTAAAAATTTGTATTTCGCAGGTGAGGCGACGGACACTGCTGTCTACACACTGCGCCCATACTAGCCGATAAGTATACTCCAACTTTCGGTGTCCATTTTCATTTTCACTTTTAATTTTGCTTAACTTTCAATGCTTAGGCCCCTGTCTGCTTTAAGGGTTTGGCTGGTTGTTTTGCAGTAGTGTTGGTCAGGGTGTGGGAGTAGGCTACGGCTTTATTAGAGGTTAAATACTAGGAAATAATTTATGGGGCAGAAGGAATAAGGAACGACAGGCTTAGAAATTAGGGTGTAAGATTTTGTGATGAGATAGCTACTTAGGCTCTGCTGGGAAATATACGTACTTAGGCTGTAGAAATGTTTGGTGGGAGACACGGTTAGAGCTTGAACTATTTTTCCCAAGTTTCAGGCTTCACAAAACACACCTTGTGTGATACAGTAGATATTATACCCATGGAAGTTCCATTTCTCGTGTCGCACCGTGATTGGCTAGTGCTAGTAAAATTACGTAGTCCTGCCCCACCCCTAATTGCGCTATTAACGTGCTGTATACCTACATAGGCTGGAAAAACCCTCAGTGTTTATATTTTGAATACAAACATGAGCTGCTTCCAACATGTTAATTCAGACTTCTCAATGACTAGCTTCTTCCTGGACAAATGATTGTGCTGATCTCTTGGAACATAGGGAATTCGATACTGTTACGTCCTACATCTGCTTGGCTCTAGCTTTGAATTCATTCCTCGTAGTTTCCCTTGTGTACATTTTCGGGCATCTACTGTACGGTATGCTGTTTTTTACTCATTTTCACTTCCTTTCACTTTTGACTATTTAACATTCTAAAGATGCTGCGATCCAAAGGCCTGGTTTCATTAAGCAGATAACCGAAGCTTTAAATAGGGGACACACACTTACCTTGTGCTGTTGTAGTTTGATTGAACATAGACATTTTTTTTATATACCAACGGCGTTCCGTTTAAGATTTAACATGCTTACTGGGTAGCATAGTCTCATAAAGGCTTCTTTTATGTATTTAATCTTTCTCTAAGAACTCGTTACCGCAGATTCTATACGCCCTTAGAAAAAACTGTAACCACTCCAGACTTGGTCCGTTCGGTGTGCCGAGACAGTGCATAGTAATCTTTATTTGGATTTACAATACACAGTATTTAGATCCGTCGTCTGTTCGTCATATATTACCTTTGTTTTTCTCTCTCTCCTATGCAGAAGTCAAAATATTGGTGTCCTAAGGCACTGTTACTGACAGTGTCCATATCTGCACAAAGTTACACTCTTGCCTATGTTTCTTCTGCAGTAATCAGTCTCCCATGTATTGGCAAGCCATCACGGGCATAAAGTACAGCTCAGGGCTAGACAATTGTTGCGTGTATTCCTCTCCACTGAAATTAAATGTTCAGACTTTGGTAATAGTTCGTTGTAGTCAGACAAACTTATTGGCAGCTCCTCATCTTCGACGTCGATTGTTGGTCCTACTGCCGGCAAGGAAGAACAGTAGGCGCCAAAGATGAAGAGCTGCCATTACGTAGATCTGACTACATCGAAGTAATCACTTTAATTCGGAATATTTACTTTCAGTGGATAGCAACGTAGCAAACACTACTGTCTAGCCATGGGCTCGCCTCATTGTGTTGTCATGGCTTTACTATACATGGAAACATTTCGGGCTGACTACTGCAGGAGAATCCAAGGCAGGGGTGCAACTTGGTACAGACATGTGGACGAAGTTGTAATGCCAAAGGACACCATTACTCTAAATAACACGGATATTAGCGTGAATGATGACTTCACAGTAGAAGTGAAAGAAAAAAACTGATTCTTAGATCCTGTGACCCTGAACAGACGAGGGAGCTATACTGCGTAACATACACCATCCAGGATGACTATCCACTATATCCAGCACACAATAATAGGTCCAAGTTTGGAGTTAAAGGATTTTTGCGAGGGGAGTATATTATTAGCGGTAATGTGTTCATGAAGGATGAGATTAAATACATAATAGCTTATGGTATGCTATCCGGTAGTCTTGTTAAAACCTAAAAAAAAAATATATTGGGAATGATCAAACTGTCTAATTCTAGGTTTATATGACCCAATCTCAAAGCTTTGGTTATCAATAAGATCTTAGGGAAAGCAGGCCTTTGGATCGTACCCTACTCAGGACGTAAAACACAAGTCAAAACAAAAGTGAAAGGAAGTAAAAAATGGGTGTAATATACAGCATATCGAGTGGATGGTTCAGAATGTACTAGAGGATAGTTCCGCCTTATACACATCCCTGCCACTTCGAACCTTTAAGCGTGAGGCGACCACAGTGAAGCAACAGCCAGACACTCTGAACTGGCTGGTAACACTGTGGGAGGGGAAAGGTTATGGGTGGAGGAAGGGTGGGGGAAGAGAGTGGTTGGAGGAGCTGAGGGTTCCTACCCCTTCCCGCTTCCAGCCCCACTCCTCTCACAGTTAACAGATAAATGCTGTCTACTGTTTCGCTACCGCTTGACTCTCATTTCGAAGTGGTGAGCGAGTGTGTAACTCGAAAATTTCCTCGAGTTTACACAGGGGAAGCAGGACCAGGAATGGGCAAAAGGATAGAACACAAAGTAGGTATGTGGCATCAAGGGTCTAATTCCCTTGTGATGCACTTAAATCAGCACAATCGTTTGTCCAAATGAGAAGATGCAATCAGTGAGCAAGGTCTGAATAAACAAGAGATAATGGAAGCAACTCTTGCTGAAAAATCCCTCCCTATGGGTAGTTACATATTCTAAACTATGTAGGAGAGCATTAATGGCGCAAATCAGAGGTGGGGTAGGACTACAGAATTTTCCTAGAGGTAACCAACCGGACTGCTGCACGAGGAAGGGTGGGGAGGAGGGAGGTAATTTCTGGGGGTATAAGGGTCTCTGCAGCATCACTTAAGACTCGGAAGATGGATTCTGTGTAGCCTGAAACGTTATAGAAAACAAGGAATTAAAGATCTAACCTGTATTTCTCTTCCCACCCATGCGGTAGGATGGATACGTAGGCTGTGATAGGGAACAAAGCAATTTATAGAAAATTCAGCTAGGGGACTGGATAGGTAAATTAGGGTTGAACTTTTGATAGGAAGCTAAAATTAAAAGGAAGCTAAAGCTAGGAGACAACTGTAGGTATTAGTAAGGATGGTGTAGGGAGAAAGCCATAGGTAGGAAACTATTTAGCTATAGGGAGGCAACTAGGTAGTAGATGGTAGAAAAATGGAGGGTGCACTTAGCACTAGATAGTAAAGTATACTTTAGTATACTTTGATACAAGGTTCGAAAATTATCCCTGACGATATGTGTAAGTATACAGGTAAGATACAGGTGAACTTAATCAGCTCCCAAGCAGTCAGGGTGTTAGAGCTCAGGTAAAGTTATAAGATTAAATAAGGCAGTCAGCCAATATCGAGACAGCAGGAAATTCTGTGCTATGTTGTTGGTAAGTTAAGGAGAAACTTGAATTCTAAGTAATGAAGGCAAAGGTTTGGGAAATATAGGTAAGGGGAAAGGCAGTACATAGTTAAGTACCGAAATACCAGTTGTGTGAGATAATAGTCAGCAGTGGTTAACAGGTAACTCGTTATTCTTCCGTAGGTAACTAGCACTACTTCGGTGAGCAACTCTAGCAATATTTCTAACATTATCTGGAATGTTCATGGCAAGACTGAATGGAAAATACAAAGACTGGGCGGGTGAATCTGGCCAATTTAACTGCCCTAAAATCTTTGTATTGATTTTAAGTCTGGTCAGTGGACATATGGAGAGACAGGTGGAGATTTTTGCCTACTAGCGAGGTATTAATATTTGACTAGGTGTAGTAAGTCTGGCGTTGATGTATTAAGATTCTTCCCTTATCAGTCAAGTATGATATTGCCACCTTGAATAAAAGACCTGTTTCCTTATTTTGCCAGTGCTTCCGTTCATGTACACACACTTCCTTAATGATTTTTTCTCAGGTAAGAAAACTGAGGTGGAGACAGGATGTGGAGCGGTATATGAACGTGGGTGGTGGGTGTTGGGAGGAGAGCCTACTGCTTCTGGAGAAGGTGAATTTTGTTCATGGCGACTCTCGGGATGAAGTCTGGCTACAAGGAAACTCTATGCTGTGACAAGAGTACAAGCAGCTCTATTTGCTGCTGTCATAACACTGCTGACCCTGACAAGGTAATCATTAAGAAATCATTAATCAACCTATATAATTTTAACCATACTCTGAATGGTTTAGCCTTTTTAGCCTCGGCAAACCTAAGCTGCTAAATACATACTTTGTATTTTCGTTAGGCTAAGGTTATTTGAGATGCAAATCGGGTCTACATCTTGACTTATTCACCTCTTAACTTCCACTGTCCTTGGCGAGACAGTCAGCGTGTTTAAGGTATATGTATATTAAAGTTTATTCTCGCTACATCGTCTTGTCAGCTTGGAGAGACGTTGGGTGATGGGGTTCATGGATTTTTTAAACTAGGTTATTTAATTTTTCTAAGCACTTAAAAATACTCTAGTGGTTGAGAAAATGTAGAATGTAATAGAACTGGCGATTAGTGGTAGGATTAGGTAAGTTTAGCCTTAGCCCTTTGTCATGATATAATTTAATTCTCGCTATTTAGTCGTTACTGAAGCGAGGAAAAATTAAAATTGCATGAAATTTTATCTATTACAGAATGACATCGCTGAAAGATCGAGAACGGAGGATGGGCTGTTGGCTGACTGAAGATTTGGCTACCTATCTACCTTCTTCCCACCTGTTGGCGGAGTAGTTCCGCATGACTGCCTTCTACTCGACGGTTTCTTGTGAACATCTGCCTGTTTATGCCTTCTACTCGACTGTTTCCTGTGCACAAGACCCCAGCTGCCCGTATATCTTCTGCTCGACTGTTTCTTGTGCATCAGGAGCCCCAGCTGCTTGTATATGCCTTCTACTGGACTGTTTCTTGTGCTCCATAAGGCCCAGGTACTTGTGCTGTGCATAGAAGACCCTCCTGTACTGCATGCGAATCTACTGCGACAAATGCTGTAGGTTACGATAGTCTGAATCTCTACATTATTAAATTAACTTTAGATTTACTGTGAAAACTAGAAACTCAGAACTCTACTAAGACGTTTCAGTGAAAAAAAAAAAATCAAGCTGTATCTAACTAGACAAAATCTAGCCATTTACCTCTACTCGACGTCCCTCTCAAAGAACAGTTTGGTTCGTGGTGACAGTGGTTTGTCTGTCATTTCATCTAGAGTTTCTCTGTAATACTTTTAACTGTCTTGTGCTGTAATTTTAATATCGATAGGTTTTGCATCAGTATAATAGAAAATTCGTCATGGAATTTTTGGTGTTAAGGCTGTTAAATCTCAAATAGGCTAAATATCCATCACTTTCAACCCGGAATCATAAAATTTTTTCTTGTTGCCACCAGGCGAATTTTCAGATCTGATTTCGCTGCAGGAGTTAAATATACTGTAACACTCGGTAAATAGTTGCCCATTGTTAACATGCGATCTAGGTTAATAAAGTTTAATCTTTGTAAGTAATTACGGTAAGAAAATAATTGCTGTAACATGGCACTGTCTTGTTTGATCTTGATAGCCCGGTAGAATGACAAGAAAATCTACCCTTAAACGAAGAACTAATAACTAACCTGTTTAACCTAACTCCAGCTAACCTAACCTATTTAACCTAACACAAACTAACCTATTACCAAGCGTCGAGACACTGGGCTGTCACGTCCCAACTCAAGACAGTGCACAGTACTTCTCGCTGTTTTCCATCTATTCTGGTGTACCGAAAGTTGATTGGGGAGGTGGATAATAATGCGCACTACTATGGGCAACTTTTAGAACATCCAGCTTTCATTTACTCTTAGCTAATCGTCTGGCAACAGCAAGGATTAAATGTAACTTGTGCTGAAAGGATTCTCTGATCAACTTTAAAACTGTCATCTCTCTTGAATGAAATCTTCAGCAATAGATCAATATGAATAGGATTATAGTAAGTGTTGTGATTGCAGAGCCGTAGTGTTAAATTTTACAAACACTGACCTACGTGAAATAAGTGAAAAGGATGAAAATCTGGACAAAGTTTGAAAAAATATAAATCGCCCAGTCACCCACCCATATAGTCTTTATTCATTTTAACCACAACTTGAATATCCTGTGTGAAAAATTAAATTCGTGTTTTATAAAATGTTGGATTTAATATGGAAATATAGATACAACTATGACATGTGTTGTTAATAAATACCCGAATTCTTTGCCTATTTACGTATATGATTAACCTAGGTCCTACCCTAAAAACTGTATTTATGCTGAAATCACTGATATTGTCACAAGGTCTCTTGCAGCCAATCTCCAAAGTTTGGTTAAAATGGATGAAATTCTTTTAGGTACCGAAAGGACTATTCTCACGGCCGGAACTATTTTCACGGGGGCCGTAGAATAGTCGGATATTAACCAAATATGGTGGTGCTGAAGACTTGCCCCATAACAAAAGCTAGTCATTGACAATATCTTGATATATGAAGTCTGACCTTAGGAGGCTGTCTTTAAACAGACTAGGCTGTACCTGGCCCGTTGGAAATTCTACCGACCTACCGGGCCACGTTTCACTCTTACTGTCTGTGATGTCTCTTTCTCCGGGTGTTCTGAACCCCTTCCCTACTACAGGGTTCTATACCCTCACTACTGTCCCGTGGAAAACTCTGTGGACTTTGGTTTCAGTTACACGCTACCGTCAATGACTCTGACATGGCTGAGCACATATTTTTTAATCTATTTAATCTTCCCGCATGTTCACGATGGAAAAAAAAAAAAAAAAAAAAACTTCAAAGGGAAACAGTAAATTCGCCTCGAGGAATTCTACGGACATTGCTACCCACGTTTCACTTACTCTGTCCGCCCGATCTTGTAATAGTTAGCCCGTCACTTAGATGTCTTTTAACCCTGATGCCTTTAAATTATCTAACTCCCTTCTTTGTATTTTACATTATTATTTTTAGTCTTGTTAAAGATCAGCATTCAAGATAGAGGGATGGTAATTTTAGAAGTTAAAGTGGACAGTCTCAAAATGTATCAGCTACAGTAATTTACTTGGAAATGACTAAACTATATCGAGAAAAGTTGAGTAAATCGGACATCAGAGTTACTGAAAAGTAATTTAAAAAAATATTGGAAATAAAAACTTCGAGGAGGAATATAAGACATTAAAGTAGGATTAGATAGTTCAGTGGAGTGGGGAGTAATCAGGAGGCGCGTGGGGGTGAAGAGTGGGGAGATGGGATGAGAGGGGAGGGAGAAGGGGTGATTGGGGACTTCAGAGAGGAGAGGAGGGAAGGGGAAGGAAGAGAAGCTGGTGCGAAGGGATGAAGATGAGCCCAGGAATAGGAGAGGAAGCGGGAGAAACTGGCAGGGAGGTAAGGGGAACTGCAAGAAGGGGAGGCGATTGGGAATACTGTAGAAGAGAAGGGGAGGATTACTGGGGGTGGGGGTGGGATTTAAGCATTTACCCCACAGGTTCATGGCCGGGAGGGGGATTGCAGAGAGCGAGTTGCGTGAGCCATAATTAGCAAAAGGAGAATTGGTGCATGAAATTCGTTTAACTCTTGAAGATTTGCAGTTTATCAGTTAAGAAAATTCTTATACAAACCATAATTTCATACTGAATACATATAGAAAAACAGAGACCTAGATTTTGATGTACTGTAGTAAAAAATATCTATATCCATCTATATATCTATCCATTTATATATCTACATATCAATCTATCTAAAAAACATAAACATACTGAACTCTGTTTTGTGTGTCTCCTTAATAAGTGGAAAACTATGGTCGCATTTGCTCAGTCATGTCCGAAATTCGTCGTTGGTGGCGAGAGGGAGTGAGACATGGGTGGCCCTGTTTATAGACTTTCCCAGAACTGAGGCATATCAAGAGTTGTCACACTTTGTTTTGTTGCCTGATGTATTAGTACTTAAGCACCTAAAATCAAGACAGAATTACTACGAAACTAAAAATAATAATACATGTGAAACGTTAACAGTTTAATAGAATACTGTGTGTGATATTTATTATGCCTTTCTTTTTATGCTCTGTGGACCATACTTCACCCCATCTTCAGGTGGGAAACAGGAGTCGAGACACTGATGGTGGTGGTGGTGGTGGTGGTGGTGATGGCAGTGGTGGTGGTTGTAATGGCAGTTATAGTCGTAATCAATTTAGCTAATATTTCCTGAACAGCGATAAATAAAGATACGTTTATTTAGTCATTATCAGCGTGTCATCGGGGGTGCAAGAATATGTGAATCTTCGATCGCTATGCCCGGAGGATGTGCCAGAACGATTGCAAGGTACAGGCTCGGCACATGTCATGGTTTTCCTGCTAGATGTATAACTGCCTAAATACACGCACAAGCACGCATGAACATTTACATAGTTATTCACGAAACACTTGACTCCTTTTTTTTTCATGATACCTCCAGGAGCTTTGGTAGACTTTGGAGAAACCACTTGTGGCTACAGGTTAGAAACTCTCTCCATTAATCGTCTCAAGTCTCCATGAATCCTCCCACAGCCTGATACCTCTTCCTAAGCTGAGTCAAGTCATCTAAAGGCATCAGGGCTGAAAGACATCATCGAAGTGACAGGTTAATTACTATAATATCGGGTGGCCAGAGTAAGTGAAACGTGGGTTGCGATGTCAGTAGAATTTCTACCGTAGCGCCTTTCCTATAGGTAATTCCCTTTGAAACTGTTCGTATTTGATGATTTTTTTTTTCATCGTGAACATGCGGGAAGATAAAAACATATGTGCTCAGCCACATCAGAGAGTCATTGACGGTAGAATGTATGGAAAAGTTTGAAGAGAATGAGAGAGTGTTTCTGACCAGAGATATGAATGGAAAAGTAGGGAATATGAAGGTGGATGGAGCAGTTGGTGAGTTGGGTGTGCCTGCACAGATGGATGAGAATGGCAGTGCCTTAGTGGACATTTGTGCCGGCAGGGGGTTGGTGATAGACAGTACCCTCTTCAAGCACAAAATGATCCATAGGTATACATGGCGAGTGTTGAGAAGGCTTGATGGTCAACTGAATGAACGGAAGGCAATGACTGATTGTGTGTGTGTGTGGATGAAACGATGAGAAGGTGTGTAATGGATGCAAGAGTATATAGAGGCTGGGGGAGTGGACGTTCGGACCACCTCTTGGTGGCGATCAGAATCAAGGTCCAAACACAATGAAGGAAGAGAAGAAAGGAAGGACAGGAGGAAGTAGCTCATGCAAGGAGAGTAGAAAAGTTACAAGTGGACGGAAAAAAGGCAGAATATATAACGGAAGTGGAGGAGCGATTAGGCAAATACAGATTGGAGCAGATGGGGGACGTGGAAGGTGTGTGCAAGATATTCACAGAAGAAATCTGTACAGCATGTGAGGTGGTGTGTGGGGTGAAGAGAAGGCGAAAGGGGGTCAGGAACCAGCATGGTGGAATGAAAAAGTGAGAGAGGCTGTGGCACAAAAGATGAAAGAATATAGTGAGTAGATGAGAAACAGGGGCGAGGAAGAAGTGTGGTTGGATGAGGAGGAAATGGGAAATATGAGTGCGTTTACGTTCTTAGGTAGTGCGATGAGTAAGGATAGAAGTTTAGAGGGTGAAGTGCTTGAAAGGGCACAACAGGGAAGAAAAGTTGTCGGTTCCTTGAGAGCAGTGATAAGAAACATGGAAGTGAACATGGAAGTGAAAAAGCTACTACATGACAGTATTGTGATACCAGCTCTAACATATGGACGTGAAGCTTGGACCTTGTTGGAGGGACACAAGTCAAGAATGAGAGCAGTGGAAATGAGTTATTTGAGAGGAGCATGTGGAGTCACATGCAGAGACAGACTGACAAATGAGGAAGTGAAGGAGCGTTGTGATGTGGATGTTGATGTGATAGGAAGCGTTAGGAGAAACACATTATGGTTGTTTGGCCATATGGAGAGTGAGAGACTGACGAGGAGAATGTACGTGAGTGAGGTGGAGGAGGGAGAGGGAGGGAGAGGCCAAGGATGAGATGGAGGGATGGAGTGGAGAGGTATATGACAGAGGGGTGTGTGAGGTGGGAGCAGGGCAAAGAAATGGCGGGGGACAGGGCGACATGGAGGCGATTTGTTTGTGACCACCCCTTACGGGATCAAGGCGTCTGGCAGTAGGATTTTTTTTTTTTAAATCTGGCAACAGGATTTTAATCAGTTAAGGGAAGGGGTAGACGAAATTTTCATAAATCAATGCGGTTATTTTTATGTTTTCAATTTTTATTACCGGCAGACGATTTTGTTCAGTTTAGGAGGAACCCCTCGTAGTGAAGGGGTTAGAAACAGCATTCCTCACACACACACACACACACACACACACACACACACACACACACACACACAGACTCATAGCCACGAAGCCTCCAATGTCACATGCAGTAGAGCATGACACAGAAGACTGGTTGTTTTATGATTATTAACCCAGTGAAT
>JAGKTI010025397.1:0-13995 GCA_018397915.1 Birgus latro
CTGTCCATCCAAGCACCTTCAATTCTTCTTGCTCTCTGTCCTCTGATCCTTGTTAGCTCTTCTTGCATTCCCCCTCCAACACCCCACCCTCCACATTCTTCCCAGCCTCACTTCCTAAGGGCCGTAGTCTTAAACCGTGGGAAGGCGTTTACCTTGCCCTATCCGTATCTTTAGGCAGTCTTAAATGGATATAATTCCCTTGGGAACAGGAAAGGTTTACTTCTGGCATAGTGTACTGGACCGATACACTATGCTGAGGTAATCTTCTCCCGTTCCCAAGGGAACGCTATCCTTTTTAAGACTTCTAAAAGATACGGATAGGGCAAGGTGAACGCCTTCCCACAGTTTAGGACTATGGCCCTAAGTTCCACAGTTCCTTCTTTTGGTAGTCTCACTGCCCTTCCTCTTCTCATCCCCAAACCCCTGCTGCATGAGGACGCCATTTAAATATTGTTCTTACTGTCAGTAGACGATTATATTCAGGTGAAAAAAACACGTTTTGACAAAGTTTATAAAAACATCAGTAAGGAGTACATCGGAGTACATAGGACGTGCAGATAACAGGAGGCTTGTTGGCCCATGATGAGGTTATGTGTCGGAAAAAATGTTAATTCTACTGTGATATAACCAACATGTGAGAGAAAAGGATAAGAAAGGGGAAGGCTCTCCCAGACAAACACGTCATAGGACAATGATAGAAAAAAACACAATGTTTGTTAGAAAAAAACAAGCATGGATAATATTGTAGGAGTGTTCGCAGTTCTGTCCAGAATTATTATAAATAAAACAGTCCGGAGATGAATAAAATGAAAACAACGTTTCAAGGGGGAAGCAAACAAGCTTTTCACTAGGAACTGTTTAACAATCTGAATATGACTGTCCGGTGTAGCGTTATTATCTGTCTCCCTACTGTCCGCCCCCTACGGCGCAAATGGCATATTTGTGGCGGTATTTGGCAACTTCCCGCGCATGCGCCGTTGGGGGCGGACAGCTCGGGATGGGGGGACAAATTATAACGCTACACCAGCACGAACAAAAATAAAACAAGGGCACCACAGTGCTGTAGGTTTTAACTCCCTTCACACTGAGGACATCTTGATGGAGTATAATCTTGCTACCACCAAATTAATTGTCTTCAGCCAGGGGGAATACCCTAGTAGTGAAGGGCTTTGCAAAGGCCATAACTTACCCCTTCAGTTCCACGAATCCACCAGTATTTGAATTCTATAGACTTGGGGCAGCAACAACATATATTATGTTACAACACCAAACTGAAGGTATTAACATTTTCAACCTAAAAGTTATTTCCTAGTGTAGGTAAAATGCACTGAAAGCAATAAAAAAAAAATATAGAAATAAAAGAAAAAATAATTGTATAAATCAAACAATAAACAAACAAATAAATAAATAAATGATAACTGAATATGTAAGTACAGAAATAAATAAACAGACCATTTTATACAGCTGAGGAATTAGTCCCTCTAGGAGTGAACTGGGAAAGGATGGTTGTCTCTAGTCCCTCAGGATTCGACTGAATTACTGCTGGAATGAGCAAAGAATTAATTAAACATTTCCTATTCAGGTCAAAGGTGTAGCTAAATTTGTTCATTTTCCTGATGGTACTTCTTTTATTTCGTAAGGAAGCGACACACATGGCATGCAAATTGCATTTTTCTTACTTCGTCCAGACGTTTTAATTCAGCTTAAGAGAAATCTACGTTAGAGAATCTACATGCAACTCTCTAAAGGAGGACAGAATACCATCGAAAATAAGTCATCGGAATGAAGTGGTTAACCTCTGAAATACTATAACGATTTTATCATGTTTCCTATCCTTTCATCTTACAATTCATTCAGCTTAGCTTTCATTCCTCTCCAATTAACCCTTTGACTATGATAAAATCCTGTTAACAGAATAGAATTGTATGTCGAAATTTTGAATAAAATACGAAGTTGCTTATTCTCAGCCACAACGATAGTTGAGGTAACATGAACACTGGATTGGACACTCCCCAGCCGCGCGCTCCCGCCACTTCAGTAATGGTCCCAGAGCAGTATAGCATTGTCTTCCCCCATTCCTACATGATCTGAGGATGAATCAACCATTATGGCTGAAAATCCCACTGAGTGCAGCATTCTTCTGATCAGTAAGCTCCCTCCCTCTGGCATCCCACAATGATTGAGCAGCTCTCAATCCAGGAGCCAATCACCGCGCTTTTTTGATCAGCAGACCAATCAGAGTGCTCCATCCATGCTCTATTAAGAATGTTTACAATCTACATTCAGTTTGGCGGCTAAGCTTGCAGTAGCGAGTGTATCTTCCAGTGTTTTTACTAATATTTACTGACTTAACGACAATAATAGGCATTATGAGTTGCAGCAACAATGTGTCTTTGCATGAGGAGATAGGAGTTGTGGTATCAGAAACTTTCCAACGTAAGAAAAATATCGAGGAATGTCCGAATGAGAAGGAAAGTCGACAAAGTGAAGGTATGTAATTCTGTAAGGCATTCGTCAGTCACGACACTGGGGAAAATGTCTCACAGCGTAAAATAGGGCCTGAATGTAATAATGGATGCTTTGAGAAGCTGACAAGGCCTGTATTTGAGGCAGAGGTAGAAAATTGCTTGGGTCTTGCTGGCTAAAATAAACGGCATACTGTACCGGCAATCACTCAGTAACCAAATACTGTACCAGTACACCTCCCAAGTCCCAGACAGTGAAACTGTGACTTACACAATCAAGTATAATAATAATGAGTCACGTGTGTGTAAGAAAGCCTCCTTGAGTATCTGTGGACTAGGTGAGAAGCATGTTAGGCTGGTAACTGAAGGCACAATGTGTTCATGATCATATTAATAGTTTACCTACACTTTCATCAGCACTGCCCTAAAAGTCAAAGAAAATTATTACATCAACCAGCTCAGGACCTACATACACTATTGGTTTTCCTCCAGTAAGGCTGGACTCTTGCAGTTTTGGCTGTGAGACCTCATGAAAGCTAACTTTAAAACTGGTTTGGGTCAATTGCCTTTTGTAATTTCTTAGCGATCTCTGTATTTAATGTGTATCTGTTGTGCACCACATCAATAACTTGCTGACTAGTCACCAATCTGGGCCATGGGGGTTGATGCAGAAACATTGCACGGAACAGTACCAAACATTTTCATCAAATTACTTACAAAGATTCTCCAACAGTTGATATTCTACTGCTGGAATAATCTGTGTAGCTTACCTGATAATAATTTTCCCCATTGTGTTTTCAAATTAAGTCTATTTTTGCTTGAATGCTTCTCAGTATGGTGAAGTGTGAAGGTCACAAAGTGACGATAAGCGGCGCAAGCTAACAGGTGTGAAAAAGAGTTCACATACCACGTATTATGCAATGACGTTCAGTTGCTCTCACTGAAATATTTGTTAGATACATTTGTTTTTGTGCTGCAGTTATTTTTATTTGACTTCTGTTGACTACAAGCCAAGATAATGAGGACAGAATGCGAAGGATCATTTTTAGGTCTCGGGGCCATTACTGCAAATCAGGGAATCAGAGTGTCCAAGCCAGTGTTCATGTTATCTGTGTTGGGATAAAAATTAACGCTCATAGTGCTCGAGGTTTCAAATGAAGTAATTCGCTTGAAGTCCAGACACATATAGTTCACCACTGATACCGTATGTTCCTTTATGAATACGTAAACTGAAGCTGCAATAAGAAACAGTAAGTGCACAATCCTACGGTGGCAGGAAAGCACTATTATAGTTAATAAACAATAGGAGGAAATACCGACACGCTAGAGAATTATACAAATGCGCCTGTCCCGTTAGCTTATTCTACAAATGATGAAGAACAAGTCAAACAGTATCTAAATATGAGACGAGGAGGAGAGGGAAGCCCATGAAAAGAATGATGAGGTGTGAAAATATTTAAGGGACGGTTGTTTGCTGTGGGAGGAGAGGTCATTGCTGAGGAGAGACGGAAGAGTGTGGAGGTCCTTATCCCTCATACGATGCGGCGTTAGACAACTCATAGATTGTCAGGTAACTGATAGATTAATTAACATGATGAAAAACGTGATAATATTGGCTGGTAAGAGGCCTCAGACGGTTCATACCATCGCATGTGCTACTCGTATGTCCGTTGATCTTGAATGTCAGGGTGAACCTGCGTCCAGAAAGGACCCAGGCTTCGTCTTCGGGTTGGCAGAAACGGGCTAACTTTCAGAGTCCTCTAGTGTATGTCACTGAAGTGAAGTGGTTAATGAAAAAAAAGACACCAGAACAGAGCCCTCAGGCATGGCATGACACAGCCTCTGTAGTACACTCGTAAAGTGTACGTTTTCGTACACTGAAGAACGAGGGTTCGCGCCCCGCCAGGGTGATAAACTTTGGGAACGTTCTTCCAACCAAGTACTGCTTTAGCGGACATAAAGGGTGCTGTGGTTGAACCAATGTTGCATATTATAAAGTATGCTTACACCCAGTCGCTTGCTCGGGCCGATTACATTTGGTTCACAGACTACACACATATTCAAGCCACCCCAACACAACGATCACACTTACAAGCACTTCTCATCCTACATAGTCTCTGCAGAGCACCACTTGTTGGTGGAGTGAAGCCTGATACACCAGAAAGAAGCCAATCTAGAAAAAAAAAATGATCCTTTTGCCAAAATATTTCGTTTATTAGAGCTATGTTACCATCAATTTTCTTTATACGATACAATTTTCTGGTGGCCAGAAGCAGAAATATTAAATTTCATGATATAGGAGGTAATAAGCACCAAAATAATGCCACGATTTCCTAAAATATAAGTCGCAATTTAGGTCGTATAGTAAGCTTCGTAGCACGTCTTCCTAAGCGACTTATTTTACATATTGCTCGGTAACATTCCTTAGTATGTCATTACAGAGCTTTAATGCCACCATAGACTGCACCAACAATGTACATGATGTTGCTGAGGTATAATATGCAGAATTAATTGCTAAGGGAAGCTGTTTCGAAATCTGCAATTTCATTTAGAATACAATCCTAAGTAGGAGCATTGGTTACCGTGTGGGGTTGACGCTGATAACACTTCAGTTCATAATTCAGACCATTTCACTCCCGCCTCCCACATGATTTCCGCAGGAAATTTCCATCAAAATGTAAAGTCGGAAGATCTGTGCGTAAAGCCATTTTTGGACCGGCCAATGTCTTCACAGGGTGCAGGTGTTTAAGTCACATGTCGGTGTAAGATGTGTTTGAGTCATGCTTTTGATTCAGGCATCTGAACAGGTGTTTGAGCAGGTATTTAAATCTAAAAGTGAGTCAGATATTTATCCATATGTCAGGTAACTGAGCATGTGTTTTGAGTCATGTGTATAAGTAGGCGTTTGAGTCGTGTCTGAGCATGTGGTTGAGTCAGGTGTTTAAGCACGTAACTGAATTAGGTGTTTGAGTCAAGTATTTTAGTTAGGTGTTTCAGCGTGTGTTAAAGTCTGGTGTTTGAGCTAGAGCACTCATACGCGTACTCGTTATCTGTATGAAGAACAAAACACATGGGAATATTCTGCACTCTCCGTAACATGTCTTTGTCCCAATATCTATCTATCTATCTGTCTGTCGATCTATCTATCTACCTATATATCATCAGCCATTACAAGTCCCCTGCTGAACAAAGGCCTCCCCAACCTTCTCCACGAATTGACTGAGCCAACATCTGCCACGTTTTCCCTGCAAATTTCTCTATCTCATCTCTTCATCTCCTGTCTGGCCTTTTTCTGATACGCTTACTATCTCATGGTGTCCAGTTAGTCAGCCTCTTGCTCCATCGGTGATCCCCTATTCATGGTACATGGCCTGCCCACCTTCATTTCTGTTCTTTTATAACTTCTATAATGTCTCTGACTTTAGTCTGCTCTCTTACCCAAGTTGATCTTTTCCTGTCTGTTAAAGATATTCCCGAAATTACCTTTCCATTGCTCTGTAAGAACGGACTAGTTGATTTTCCATCTATTTTGTCAGTTTCCAGGTCTCACAACCGTACGTCATGGCTAGATTTATACAATCGTTTTACACTTTCGTTTCACACATATCAACAAGCTACTTTTCATAATGTCTCTATGTTTACCGAAAGTTTTCCATCCAACTGTAATGCGTCTTTTTATATCGCTATCATGATGCATCGTTAATTTTAGTATTTGCCCCAATTAATTGTACTTCTCGACTTCTTCAAGGATTTCTTCGCTTATTCTGTTACCGCTCTTTGGTGTGTGTGGACATTAGTTTTACTCCGGTTCATCTTCAGCCCTACTTTAAGACTTTCTCTGTTCAGGTCTTTAAACATTTCTGGCAGTGCCTCTGCTCTTTCTGTGATTAGGATAATGTCATTTGCAAATCTTAAATGGTTAGCTTCTTTCCATCTATGTTAACTCTTTTGTTTTCCCAGTCTAGCTTTCTGAAAATACTTTCTAGGCATGGTGTAAATAATTTTGGTGAAGTTGTATCTCCCTGACGCACGCCCTTCTCAATCTTAATTTTTTCCGAGTCCTTATGTAATTTAATTTAAGTGTTGCAGTTTGAGGAGTTTTACAATGTTCTCATTTACTCCTTGTTCTCGCAATGAATTTATAATTGCTATGTGCTCCACTGAGTCAAAAACCTTTTCGTATTCAACGAAACCTAAGCACAGTGGTTTGTTATACAGTAGTCGAATACCCGCTTCGGAAGACTGCCTGTTCACGAGGTTGGTTTTCTTCCAGATTTGTTGTTATTCTGTTCGTAAAGATTTTAGTGATGAGTTTGTAAATGACTGATAATAAGATAATGTGTCGATAGTTACTAAGACCTTCTTGCTTTACTATCATTAACTTCAACTTGTAGAACTAGATATCTTAATGATAGTCTTCTCTGAAACAAGCAGCCTCGAAAGATCATTAGGTCTGTTGCTGTTTGCTTTTCTTTGTGCTCCTTTGTACTCCTTTAACTTTTAAGTCGCCATTTTTATGAGAAGTATAATAAGTATTGCATTACACCATGTTTTGAGAATTTTTTTCTATTTTATAAATTGAGTAAACAAGTGGGCGAGCCTGTTTTGTACTTCTGCATCCAACAGGAAATCTGCTACTATTCCGGCTTCTCCAGGAGCCTTCCCTCTTTTCATGTTTATTCTGGTGTTTTTTCATGTATTTCATTTGTGTCAACTGAAAAGTTGTCTAATGGTACTGCTGTCTTTGATACATACAGTTCTTTGTAAAATTCTTCATCTCGTTTCAACATCTTATCTCTGCAGTTAATGACTTCACCGTTTGTGTCTTTCAGTGATATAATTTGTTGCTTTCCTAGTGCCATTTTACTTCGGACCTGTTTCAGACTTTTTCCATATTTAATGGTTTCCTTGATCTTATCCATGTTTTTCTCTCCTTTATTTTCACTCTGCCTCTTGTCGATAAGCTAATTAATTCGACTCGTTCTGTTTCATCTTTCCTTGTTTTTACTTTTATTTCCTTTCTTCTATTCATGAGCTCGAATGTCTTTTCCGAATACTTCTTGGTTTTGGTTGTATTAGCTTTTCCTACTACCTCTGCTGATTCTCTTGGCATTTTTGTTAGTCTATCAGTCAACTCATCAGTGTCACAGTCAGCATTACTTACAGCCTGAATTCTGTTCGTTATATCTAACTGAAAGGCTGCTCTGTTTTTGCTTACTCTTATTGGGCATATCTTTTTATTTTTAATCATCTTCTTACTTTCATTTCTGAAATTGAACCTGGCTGTGCAACCCACCATTCTATGGTCACTTCCCATATTTACTTGGTTGTGTTATTAACTGCTACAATGAAATCGATTTGATTCTTTGTTTCTCCATTTGGACTTCTCCAGTTCCATTTTCTTCGTTTCCTTTTGTGAAAGAATGTGTTCATTATGTTCATACATTTCAGCAACTTACAACCATTCCTCCTCTTTCATTCCTTTCTCCCACTCCAAATTTTCCCATACATGTTTCTCTATTTTTCGATTTCCCAACTTTTACACTGAAGTCTCCCATGAGTATAGTATATGTTGTCTTTTCTTCTTCCATAATCTGGGAGATGTCGTCATAGAATGTTTCTGTTTCTTCATCTGAGCTTTGAGAAGTCAGTGCATATACTTTTATTATTTTTAGGGTTTATTTTTTGCACAATCTAGTTACAGTCCATGCTGGTCTGTCAGATACACTGCTGAATTTAACGATGGTGTTTGCAAGATTTGTTAATTAGAAACCCTACATCACCAACTCTTTCATTTTGCCTCCGTCTGCTGCAAAATAGGTGGTTGCTGTCTTGGAAGTGAATTACTTTCTCTTCTTTTGTGTGGATTTCAATCAAACCTACAATATCCCAACTAATGTTTTCCAGTTCAATCATTAGGTTATCAAGTTTGTAATATTCTGCGAGGGTTCTTACATTGTATGTATAGATCTTCATGGATTTCAGTTTGTTTAATGTCCCAGTTTCTACTCACTTTCGGTGGCACACTGCTTGTGAGCACAGGAGGCGGTGCGGTTGGACCTTAAGTAGACGATGATCCTACAGGAACGCCCGTCAAATCATTTGCAACAGAATTCATGTTTGGTTGAGAGGATTGTGGCAAATAATCTCATCTCCCTGCCACATAGCTTCTGGTAAGATGGAATTCTTGTGCCACCTTATTCAGTATATTCGGTGGAGCCCTATCAATCATTAGGGGGGTCCCATGGTCCGCGACTTCTTAGTCGGTACTTCGTATATCTACAAGGCAACTAACGAGGCTAGGTAGTGGTAGAGACTGTATGTAGGGTGAGAAGTGCTTGTGAGTGTAATTTCTGTGTTGTAGTGGCTTTGTGTGTGTGTGTAGTCTGTGAACCAAGTGTAATCGGCCCGCCTTAAGCCGATTGGGTGCAAGCATACTAGTATGCTACACTGGTTCAACTACAGCACCCTTTATGTCCGCCAAGGTAGTAAGCGGCTTGGCGAACGCTTCCCAAAGCTTTTACAATTCTGGCAGGAGGCGAACCCGAGCCCACCAGTGTGCGAGACGCACACCCTGCCTGCCACTGTACCACAGAGGCTCTCTCTCTCTCTCTCTCTCTCTCTCTCTCTCTCTCTCTCTCGATCCTTAAGATAGTAAAACTCAATTAACAGTTATATCCTCTGGATAAGTTACTTTTGCACCTCCGTTTCGGTATTTCTGGACAAGTTAGTTTGTTATTACATTTAATTTCTTTTAGCTTTGTCAAGGGTAAATCAGGGTAAATATGAGATGCAATATGCCTTGAGTGGTAAATTTCTACTTAGATATTTTAAAACTGTCACTGCTTGATGGCAGGAATATGTGCCCAGTTGATGGTATTTTCAGAAACTAATAAAGGAACCAACCCTCAAAATTGCATCTGTGAGCTTCGTGACTATTAGCCGATAGGTGATGGGTGGTATTACCATCCCAGAAACTAAAATATGTGACTATTTTTGTTAGTAACCTTTACAAAAAAATACATTAAATAAGTTACCTCAGCCTTACTTAAACCTTCTGCGCCCAGGGTTCTTGTGTGTGGGATTTTGTCGGAAGGGACCTTACCTTAGCGTCCAGCTCACTGTCTATTGTCGCATAGTTGCGAAGCTCATAGGTCAATATTCCGAGCCCCCCCCCCCTGCATTACGTCCCTTTTTAATGACCATGGGAAGCAACAGGTTAATGGCTCATACATAATAGAGGTAAGTTATAATGGAAATAATATTAAAATAATTATAATACTTCTGGAAATGCAAGATACGACATGGTTCCCATAATATATACTTGTATAATAAGCAACGGTCTCTCAAATATACAGGTTGCTTTTAATTTCTATTAATACAAAAGGTATTATGTGAGGGCTACAACGAAATCATCTCTCTCAGCATCGAATCTAATCGGATTTAGTTCAAGCTGTAAAAGTAGTATGCAGTTTCTTAAAGAGACAGGTTTCACATGGTTACCAAAGTGACTTCTCTCATGGGACACGTTTTTAACCATTTCCGCCCAAGGACATCATTCATGCTGTTCCAAGACAATATTACTGTATTATACAGGAATAAGGATTTACCTTTTGCAGTGGAGAGGTAAGGCAAAGTATTAACCAACCACAATACAGCATCAAATCTCAAGAAAGAAATTAAAATTATTTGGAGGTAGCAAAAATAAACACAGAGAAGACGAAGCACTCTCAGATTGCAACGCCCACGCCCTGTAATTAACGTAAGGGCTGTCCATTTGATTTTGTCCTGTGATCTTCACCTTCGATCGAGTGTTCCCAAAACGGAAAAACTGCATACTCGCCTGAACCCCAACACATCTACCATGTGTGGTCAAAACTGGATCTAAATTATTTGATTTAACCTTGCTCTGAGACCTTGACCCTTGACCATTTGTTCTCAAAACCCAATTATTTCATCTTCCCCATCTTCAGTCCTTCCACAAAGTGTTGCACAAAATAAATTAAACTATTTGAGTTATAGGGCTGAACCTTTCACCTTGCTCTGAGATCTACGCATATGGCTGATCGGTCTCATAATAATCAAATAGCTTCATCATTCCCTTACCCTCAGTCCCTTAAGCAAGTTTGGCTTTAATCGGAATTGTGACCTTGATCTTTGTCCCACTGATCTGAAAAGCAATACGTCAACCACTGAGAAGACTCAACCCTTCCACAACACTTGGTCCAATGGGAAAATACACCAGTCGTACAATCGCGCGCACGGGTGTAAAAAAGAAGCTGCCCAGCCGACGCTGATGACAGCATTATCAAAACTGAAAATGAGAAAGAGAAGACAAGTCCCAGTTTTTTACTGTTTAACACGAAAACCTTGATGCGGACAAAACATATCTGTCCTCTCTACATCGCTGCTGGGTGTGCTTTGTATCGTGGCATGCAGGCTGACCACAGCTAATGTACTCAAATGTTCAGTAAATGACTTTGATATTGATGATCTTCATACACCTCCCTCTTGCCTTTAATAGTGCAGCCGGCAATCACTAAACTGTTCTTTGATAACTATTACACATACAGTAGTTGATTATAACGGGTGTTAAGAACGATGCTATGTAATACCTAAGTATGGTGATACCACAGGGAAAGGGTTGAGAATCACGTTATATTAACAATCATGTTTATAAACACAGTTTTTATGTGGCTTTTATTCTTCCGCCATCATCATCACTATCATCATTATGTTCATAGCAACCCAAATTCTCACTCAAAAAAGGAGATTAAGCATTTGAAACATATCCTTTCATAAACTATTGAAAAGCAAAAAAAAAAAAAATCTATGATGACCACCAGTACAGATATCCTGATTATTTCACTCCCAATTTACTGTGTACACTGAAGCGTTGTCAACAGCAAGAGGAGTGATGGAAGAAGGCAGAGAGCGGAGTGAGGAGGCGGGCAGTGCGTTCCCCTGGGCGACTCGGCTCCTAGTCTCGATAAACTTTTGCTGGTTTGCCTTCCCGCCAGCCCTTGCTCTTTCATATTTTAGCCTCTGGTTCAACGTAGGACACGGGCGTTTGACATCCCTGGATAAGGAAGATTACAGCTTCGTTTAATTTTTCTTTCGGCTTTTTACTTTGTACAGGAACGTAAGTATCAACGTCATCATCATAATCAGTATCCTCACTATCTTTACAGCTGATATGATGTGAAAGAGATTGAGAAACTGACAAAAAAGTATAAAGGAAGAAAATCAACAGAATGCCAATGAATTGGACCTTACATCCAGTGACTCATTATTTATGGAATTAATACAATGATTACTGCAGGAAAATGGTTGACTAAGTGATTATTGAATTATTACTGCAGAATTAAGGCAAACACAAAATGCCGTTACACTGAGTGACTTCCTTTAGACAGGTCAGTTACGCAAGTACGCTGTTTAAGTCAGAGGTATGAACACTTAGATATGAAGCAACGAGAACAGGAATTCTAAGCGCACAGTCTTTCCCAAAAATTATGTATGAGAAACCCTAACCTGAGAAGACAAATACTGTATGCTGTAGATTATGGTTTCCGTCATATCTGCTCAGTGAGCTCGAGCCCTACCCACCAAGAAAAAAAATAAATGAATAAATAAAATGAATCTTTTGCCTGCCACATAGAGGATACAGGGAAACATGAGAAACATACACTTAAATTATGCATTCAAATATAATATTTCACAAGTTATCTCAGGAAACTTTCACACCCTTATTCTTTGGAGGAAGAAGAATCTTTAATACATATACTGATAAATGAGTTCTGGAATCGTGTTTTTTTTTTTTTACAGGTGGACACACATTATTATAGCAAAGTTACTTTTACCTCCCAATAAAATAGTGATTCTTTACTTCATGTCAAGTACAAGCAATGAAAAAATTCTTTAGTCATATAAAACACTGTACCCTCAGTGATGTGAAGAAAAAAAAAGTAATTTATACTCGTCAGATGTATATTTGCATCAGGAACAGAGCTGCACAATTTCATTTTTACCAGCGTTGGGCAGATAAGAACGGAAATTTACGCTTAGGATAAAATAGTATCCAGAAGAAAAATCGGGTTAATTATACGAACTGCATTTTTTCTGCAACACTACAAATGTCAAGATGTTTTATTATTTATGTTTAAAACATCCATATAAGGTCACAGTACAAAGTCAACTCAGTTGATTTTAATTCGATTTGGACCAAGATTTGTGAAATGGTTAAGTGGCAGACAAGAATTAAGTACTTCCATTTTCAAAGGAATTGGTCGAAAGTCAGTCGCAGGGCTGTCACATGTTTTGCCCTTAGACCAATTGGTGGGTGAGGGTGTTGCACATCTTGTGTGTTTCTTTTTCAGCTTATTATTGTTTCAGCGAGCGAAAACACTGCCAGACTTGCAGAAGCGTGCTAACGCCTTTATCACGCACAAAACAAAACGTGCATCATTTCCGGGACGTTAGAGGTACAGGGGATCTACGCACATTGTTTGAAAATTTATAGAAAATTGGGGAGAGTTAGTTCCGTGACTTCTTAAAATTCGCCACCATATTCTCATTAAAAAAAAAAAAAATACAAACTGAGCCTTAAAAAATTATTACATTGTCAATACTGCAGCACACAAATGCACATATATGTAACCTCACGGTAAAGTATTAGGAGTTACTTAAGTGGTCTTTCTCATCATTCGCCACCTTACTACTAAATAAAAGTCCCAAAGCACCAAACTGACAACCAGAAAGTATTATTACAATACCAACCTACTGTGCTGTACACACATGGCTGCAAAAGAGCAGAGAAGATTTTTTTTGTTTTTTTTTATGTGTCCGATTCTGGGCATAGGCTTTACAGCCTGCTATCGAGGCCCAGTCGTCCTCCTACATACCATACACCTCTACATGTCACCACTTCGGCGCTTAACACCCACCGTCCATATTGAATACATGCTAGGGCTGTCTCATACAGGACTGGTATATTGGTATAAGCGGGGTTATTTTTACATGTCGGCGGGTCTACTGGTAGATCAGTAAAGCCTGATTTAATGAAATTCAAATCCTTAAACTGTTCCCTGCACCAGTGAGGATTCGAACCTGGGTCCCACGGGACCGCAAGCCAACTCTCTATATTAGGTGTTACATTGTGTGTGTGTGTGTGTGTGTGTGTGTGTGTGTGTGTGTGTGTGTGTTATCAAAGTTGCAGCAGATCTACTGAAAGAAAGAGCAAGAAAACTGGCTTATCAACGAAATTATCAGAGCTATAATGAATTTTGCTGACATTACAGCATTATCAAGCTTGCTTGCTCGTAGATGCTGCACATTTTCATGTGTGGACGCCTGTAATTAAATATTTTCTTTTTAACATAATTGTCATTAGTTCCTTTTTTTTCTCTGCCTCATCAGGAGCCTCTACGAGTATACCCGAAGTTGGATCACTTAGTCTAGATAACAAAGAGTACAGTAGCCTTAGGGTGTAATTGACTGATCAAGACATTCCTAGAGGTGCTTACACATTAAA
>JAGKTI010025398.1:0-13995 GCA_018397915.1 Birgus latro
TTAAAACTATAATATATTTTAACATTTTAAAGTGTAATTCTGGAAAGTTGGTGCATTAGGACTTGAACTAATTTTCTTATGACATCAAGAGGCAAGGGAAGTTGAAGTTGGTGAGAAGCGGGTGTGAAGTTCCCATTCATGGCTATGAAACGTACTGCATGCGCACCTCTTGGGGCTCAGATTTCATGTTTAGGTTTACGCTTTCAGGCTTTCGGGACTCACTCTCAACTGAGTGAAATCATCTTGCTTAATCTGAAATAATTACTAGAGTTTTCCCAAGCATGAGAGCTAATAGTGACTGTATTACCATTTTCAGGCACTTTTGAATCATTCTCAGCAGAATAAAATACAGTAATCATGTATTAGCTGGTATAAAATACCAGAGTTTTCCCAGCCATGATAAAGTTAATGTTGATGGTATTAATACTTGGCTCTTTTGACTTACTATCTGCTGAAAATTGTAGTCTGGAATTAGATGAAATAATTGCCTAGCCCCGGGCTCCTACGCTTTTCTGTGGGGCGACATAGGATTGGATGATGGATGAATGGAAAAGGCTTGTCATTCTGATAATGCTAGAGTTAAAAAAAACATATATGCCATATTAGTGAAAACTGGAAGCATATCCCAGTGTGAAAAAATAAAAAAAAAGTCAGTGCAGGCAAAGCCATGAACCTGAATTAGAAATTGGTGGTGGAAATTTTTGTGTTCTCTGGTAAACAGTGCGTTTTCTAACTAGGCTAAGTAAAGGCTTTCCGCTCCCAAATACAAACACTAGTGATCGCATCGTGCCGTCTTACCCCTGCAAGTCAGGGAGGTTTTTGTAGTATACTGGTAGACTCGCTTGGCACCTTGTTACTAGCACGTGTTATGATAGGAAAAAATATATACATTATGAGAAACATATGCGCCACGTCCTTCATTGTAAGTTTCTTGTTGTGGATAGATTTTCTCATGGTTACTTTGTGGATCAAAAGTAAGCCTATTTTTCAAATCCTTTAGTTATGTGAGGTGTTTCTTACTGTTTTCGTTATTTTTATGCACAATAGTCGTACCGCTCCCATTTTGTTGATTCATGAACTCTGCTGTACAAATTGTTTCATTATTACTTTTTTTTTTTTTTAATAACTCATAATGCAACTTGTACATAGATGAGTACTGTATATTGGCCTGATACAAGTGTAGATAACTGTTGAATGAGTAGGTTGAACTATATCCCCTCCAGTAAATTATAGTCTCTCCTGTTGTAGTCAGACAGTTAAGCCTTTCATCATAGTCTTCATCTTAGCTGTAGAGAGAAGTAAGAAGCTCCTGTAATGTTTAAATCCATAGATGTCAAGTAGAAATGTGTGTTCATTTTAGCAGTACAGGTAGAAGTCCTTTAAAATTCTTCTGTTAGCACAACATTTGAGTCAACCTGCTGTTTTGATACAATATTGGAACCACAAAGAAAGGAACAGTGTTTGTGATATTTTCAGTTCAACTGGGAAAATAAAATACAGTATATAAACTCATGCATGTAGTCACAACACAAAACTAATGGCTCGATTCCATTATGTCTACCCCTCCCAGGTAACCTAAGTACTTAATAGTTAGGTAAATGAAGAACAGTTGTAATGATATGGTGTACATTAGTCATTTTTGGTGCTCTTGCCAACTTCTTCCATCATTTTAAATGTCTTGATTTCATATTCCCAGAGACCAGCTTTAACTGCAGCCTTAGTTTATTAGAAATATAAATACAGTACTCATGGAACTAATTTTTAAAGACTTGTTTGTACAATTTTGGAAGGATTACATCAAACTGCATTCCCAGAAGATACTTTTCCCCTCTTTGATTACATTTACAAATCTCAGTTAAACAGTTTTCAGAAGAGGTTGGCAGGGGCAGGAGTGGACTGGTTCAGAGTAATTTCCATTCTGAGCACAATTTCACATGAAGTTAGTGTTTGGATAGGGTGAGAAGCTTTTGTGAGGCAGGCAAGGTACTCCATTTACTTTACTTGAGGGTTGAAATTTACATACTGTAGTTAATATTTGACAGCACAATGACTGATATGTATAGGTACTTACCAGTATGTTTGAAATGTTGAGTTAAAATTTATGTACAATATATTTTGACATCATGAGCCAAAGTGTAATTTTTGGGGCTGCCTTTCCTGCCAGGTTATTGTTAAGTATTGTTAACTCTGACATTGAACCTCTAAGTCTGGTGACACACTGTATTTTTGTTTTTATTCTTGCATCTTTTAGATTATTTTAGTCAACATACTTAAACAGTTCTGGCTGTGAAGGGTTTAACAGAGACTTTTTCTAACCACTTTGCAACAGATTTAACAAAATTGTCAGGAGGTAGCAAGAATAAACTAAAAATCATATGTTACCTGATTGACGAGGTTTAGAGGAAATGGGCCATGTGTCCGTTAGTTAGCTCAAAATGTTATGTCAGTACTGGCACCCAGGAGAAATCGGCTCTGTAAACAAATGAGCCGACATGCCTGCTCCGAAGTAATATATGCCTTCCCGACTTTTCTACTGGTCTTTGAGCCTTATACTAAGAGAATTCTTGGTAACAAAGCTCTTTCTTAAACTGTGCCTTAGACAATTGTAATTTTTTGAGGCCGCGCACCCTACTGCACCCAGCCCTGCCGTGTCTGTTAATAGGAAATCCAGATAACCTTAATTTGCACGGAAGCAGTTACGTCAAACCCGTGGCTTAGGAGAAAAATTCACTACCACAGTAAACACTCGTCATTTTTATTTGTCTGCAATTGAAATAAGATGCAATATATAAAATTTGAATAGGACAGTAAGTCTTTGTTATACCTTTTCTACTGTAAAGTCCAAAGTAAAATACAGTGCAGATGATACCAACTTTTGTTTCCTAGCTACCAATAAAAACAAATGCCATTTTTCTCTTTTTTACAATATTGGTTGTATGAAAAAAAATTATGATAGTTTGGAACATCTCAAGTACAATGAGGACTACAGGTAGATATTTAACACTTAATTTTCAGCAGGTTTTCCATACACAGTACTGTATAGGTTGACAGTAATTTTGAGGATACACTTTGCAATGTTGTTTTTTTTGCATATAACATTGTCTCAAGTTAATGTAATTTTCAGTCACTAAATGAGAAACTTCCAAACCATGGCCTCAGTTCACCATGCTCAGCTCAGCAAAGGTGCTCATATGACCATGATATTTCCTAGCAACGGGTTTGTTTACATCTCGTCGCACAGGGCAGGTGTAGTAGTGTGACTGGCAGTTTGTAGCCTTGGGGTCGACACATCAGAGGGGATTAAGTAAATAAAAATGAAAATGGTAATATTGTACTGTACTCAAGTTGTTTTCAGATAATAGAGTATTGTTGCCTTCAATTTTGTATGTGAAAGGAGCACCAATTTCTGAATTGTTATACAGCCCAATGTACAAGCAGGCTTCCCCAAACAGGGCTGCTGGTAGGATAAGATGACCATGTGAAGAACTGTACTGTACTGGAGAAGGTCTGAGTTCAACCTGACCTTCACAAAGCTACAACATGAACACTACAAGATCCAGTGAATTCTGGGGGATGTGGAATGTGTGGCAGTGTAGATGCCAGCAAAGTGGTTGTGGTAGATGTGAAAAAAGAGACATGTTTTGGATAATTATTGTCTGCTTACTTGAAGAGTGGGCTGTTAACACTCAGGCTCCTATGACTCGCACTCAGCTGAATAAAATCATCTGGTATTTAGTGGAATGGATTACGAAGTTGTACAGTAGTTATTATGGGCGGGTTAGTGGTACCAGTATTAATATTCTCAGGCTGCCTAGAATAGAATCCATGAGTTGTGTTGACCTTGAGAAAGTTAGTGGTTCCAGTATTAACACTTTGAGGCAAGCTAGACTAGAATACTAGAGTTGTCTTGACCATGAGAGGATTAATGGTACCATACCAGTTGAATTCTCAGGCTCCTATGACTTGCCCTCATTTGAATAAAATCATTTGGTAGTAGCTGCAATAAAATACTAGAGTTATCCTGACCATGAGAAGGTTGCTGTCAGAAGTTTGGTATGGCATCAACTCCTACCAGTTGTATAGCCTAGTAGCGGATAACACAACTTTGTCAAGGCTTGTAATTACCTAGCTACCACTAGAGAATCTAAATTAATCTCTTCTTATAATTAGCCTGAGGTTCTTTAACCTGTTTAGGCAAATTAACCCATTGCTTCCATTTTTTTTTTTTCCATGCTACTTCCCAATGATGTTTTCAGCTTAGGTAAGGCTTCTCTTATTCAGGTGGTAAGTGAAGGTTATAATTTACTCCTCCATTCAGAAAATCTCCCCTATGTTGAGTTAAATGGCTGAAAGTAGCAAGAATGAAATAAGATGTCATTGTAATGAAGTGGATACAAGTTAAATAGCAGGAGTTGTGAGATGCTGGGATGGTGGGCAAAAGCAACTAGCAATAATATTAGCTTAAACAGTCGATTTTTCCTGCAGTCATAAGTGTAGAACTATTCACAACGTAATAATAATGTATTGATGTCTGTAAAGAATTCTTGTACAGTATACACAATGGAGCCAGGTATAGAAATGAACAATTGAGTAAAAATATATATATATATATATATATATATATATATATAATGTGTACATAGATGTAAGCTTTAGGTCGATAATTTTAGTATTTATTTAAGAAGAACTTATTAATCCATGTGCGTAGAGAAATCCATTAATTCCCGCAGTCACACATATATATATATTTAAACTATTAGCTTCTTTCAGTCCCTACCTCGTTATCCCCTACACTATGTAATTCCTAGTTCATAAGACATTTTACTTAGATTCTAGGATTTTTCTTTTCTTTTTTTTTTTCCTAAGGAATCGTTAAATTTGGAAGCATTTGTTATAAGATCAGTGTTAATGAGGCTATTTGTTATGGTCTGTTACTGTTGTTACCTGACCACTTCATTGTTGTTCTTGCTTAGCCAATTATTATCATTATTATTATTATCATAATTAAGTGTAGTAGAGGTGCCATGACTGTTCCTAGCAACCCCGATGATGCTAATACCTTAGCATATGTATTGCAACCTAGCACTAAGTATAACATACTAACTGCCAGATAAAACTGGGCAGTTTCCACAGTTTAAATGCAATGCTAACTTATGGTTGCGTAGAACTCAGCGAGCCTTTATAGTGAAGTAGGAATGACTCTGTCTTGGTTACTACCAGTAGCCAGATTAACCCTGCAGTCTAAGTACACTTGGGCATCAGCTGAACAGAAATTGTTTAGGGATCTGTTTCAGTTTACAACAAAGGCATTGTAGCAAGATAACCACAATCACAGTTTTAATTTCACTGTCACCCTGTTGCATTTATTCATTTTTTAACTGCAGTCAGTTTTAATTCCGGAGTTGCCTTTTTTTTTTTTTTTTTTCCCCTCCTGTACTATACCAGGCCTCTGTAAAGTCCATATGGAAATTTCACATCCCGAATTTATAGCATGTATAGTCGGTTGTCATTTACTGTTGTTGTTAAATCATATCTCACAGTCATAAGTAATTATTTTAATTAGTGATATTTCTTCATGGTTCTTATTTTGAATACAGTAATTTCATTGGATGTCTGTACGTAATATTATTCTTTTTTTTCTTAAATCTTATTTATGGGCAGTTATATATGTATATGCCTCATACTGTATATAGTTATTGGTCTTAGAAATTCAGAACCTCATTAGTTAAACTTCCAACAGTTGATATGATTGAAGCATCACTGGGCTTAAGGATCAGTCACTGCATGTGTGTGTGTATTAGGTTACTCTGTGGATGGGCACTGCTGCTGTCAGAGAAGGAAATGGTTGTACTCAGTCAGGTATGGAATAACTTTGTAAGCATTATCCTGTATGCAAGTCATGCACTGTTCATACACCAAACAAGTTGTTTTAAGCATTTCAAGTTAGGCCTTCTCCTTTGTACTGTATATTAGTTACATTAGATTTGTTAGTCAGTACAGTATTTCACCCATGCATTTTTGGCTTAACTTAAATGTGTAAAAAACTTGTATGTACAATATGATAGAGTATGATTTGTGTCGACTGATGATTTTGTTGTTTTTAAATATGTGTTGATCACAGGCAAAATCATGGCACAATCCAATAATACACATGTCAACTCTGTAACATAGGTGTCTTGGTTATGAGCTCTCTCAAAGCATATCACACTAGCTGAGGTTAAACTAGATTAGAATATACAGGTACTTTGTGAAGACATTCGTACAAGTGATTATTTATCCTTGTTTCCTCCCCATTTGTGTGTCTTGATCATGTTACCCAGTTTGTGTTATTGTTTCATTTGTGTTTGTTATTTAGTCTGGTAATCATTCTCACCAGGTTTTGGCAGTATCCCAGGAAGCAAGATAGATTTGTCAGGTTTTATAGAGAATTAGGAATACTTTACCAATAAGCGTGTTGTTTAAGTAAAAACAATCCTCCTGAGTTAGTCAGAGGAGCAGCAGATATACTAGCTAGTTAGTGTTAATATTATAAGTAATCATGAATGCACGACAGTCCGTTGGCTTGGTAACCATTGCTATTAATTATGGCCATATTCACAAAATGGTGTCCCTTAAAAATGTTATTGACTTGTCATAAATTTAATGACAGTTTGATAAAGACAGGTACCTGTATGTTGTTCAGCTACTCGTCGATTGAGTAACATGCTCTCAGTAAGAACAGTTATGCAATGTTGACCATGCATTTGTTGAACATTATTATAATCTTAGAGGTTCTTCTAAAATATAGTCAGTCAACAAAGAATTGCTATATTTTGGCAGCAGTACAGTAATTCAGTTTTTAATGGTTACTGGCAGACTAGGCTTGGAGCCACACAAAGAAAGATTTTTGTTCACTGATAGAATATAGTTTCTGTATATCAGCTTGGTAGATATCCGTTTTGTTTCCTAAGCAAAAGCTGGCCTTTGGTCGTTAATGTAGTTTTCTTGCATACGGTCAGAAATTTATATGGTCTGTGTGACTCATTGCCTAGTGACCAGGCCCCCCCCACCACCACCACCACCTTTATAAAATAACACTGTTTTTGGGAGGCTTTTTATTTAATTCTGACAGCATGACCCCTACAACATTCCCCTAGGACCAGCTGAGGATCTCTAGTGGCCCACCTGAAAAGACAACCCCAGTCAAAAACAAAGCTAATGAGGTATGCAAAGAAAATTATACAGTACTTGTTGCTCCTCACTTAAAGTTTTTCATGATTAAGTTACTGAAGAATGCTTTCACATTTTTATTTGATCTTTTTCAGTCTGATGATGTATTTTATACTATATTCTTACCACTCTCATACTTTTTTTTTTTTTTTTTTTTTTTTTTTTTTTTTTTTTTTTTTTTTTTTGGCTTAGGGAGAGAAATCAGGCTGTGAAGGGGTAAATGGAAACCGTTTGTAACTCCAACATTTCAGTTGGTCTCTCCAGAGCGTAAAAGAATAAACAGGAATATACTTTAAAAAGAAGTTACTTGATTGGAGGCATTTAAGTTGCTCAAAATGCAGTGTTTAGTTGCTTGGAAGTAAACAGTAAATGCATTTTGTGCTTAGAACCCCTAAACCATAAGCCAGAGACATGTCCCTGCACGTATCCTGAATAAATTGTGGACTTTAATTGAGGAGTGCTGTATTCCTCTCTTTCATAGGGCTGTATTTTCATTCATATAGGAGACTTTCTAGCATCTTATCTCTTCCATAGCGGTTTATTTTGCGTCTTACATCATAACCATTGATAAATACATTATTTATGGGTTTGTAATATTGATGTAGATTGCATAAATCACATACTGTACTGTGCAAGAGATTATTAATGAGCCTAATGAAGAAATAAACCAGTAAGAAGGAGGTGCTAGAGAGCCTCCTAATCTTTTGAAAATATCAGCCATACTCACATACACTTTTTTCCTGGAAATAGTTTTTGACTGTTGATGGAGAAAGGTTTAGTACAAGTCACCCTACTTTACCTTTGGACCCAGGTTGTTAGAGCAGACAGATCTCTGTCATCTGCCATATTTCAGAAAGTTCACAAGATAGCCTCTCTAACTCTTGGCCTGTTTGTCATGGGGTAATTCTTCACTTGGTCAGACTCATAGAGTTTATCAAGTTTACTGGTTCACTCTTATGGTATTAAAACTTGGCAGAATCTTTAAGCTTCAGCTAATATACTTCTGTAGTTTTTATTCTTGATCGTGGTAAACTCTTCCAACATATCCAATACAACTCAGGATGAATTTCAAGTTTGTTGAGCACATAATTATCAATGAATCATATTGTTAGTCTAGGGAAGTGTGATGTTGCCTAAACCACAAGTGCTATTCATAGATTTACATTAAATGTATGATAGTTTGTATGAGATTGTAGCCTTAACGGATGAACTTTGATAGTAAAAGACAAGTAGTTTTTTGTTTCATCCGTCAGTTGAATATACATTACAGTATCGTTGCATAGGCTAGGGTGAGGAGGGTGACTTGGACTGCCTGTAGGACCCACTAGGTTATTGTTTTTTTTTTTTTTTTTTTTAACACCCTTTTGTCTCCCAATTACACCTATTTTTTGTCTACCTAACCTTAATATACAACAGTTTTTTTCCCAAAACTTCCATGAACTTGTCTCCCCTCAAATTCCAGGTCTCCCTTATTTTAGTCCTTATTTCAGTCATACTTTATTTTCTTTAGAGTCTTCATTTTCTTCCTTTAACACTTATCCCAACTGTATGTATGAGCATTTTAGATAGTATTTCTACCTTTTCTTTCCTTAACACTTTTCCCAATCGTACTGTAGGAACTGTTTTTTGATAACACTTTTTGCATTATTCTTTTCTTCCTTTCCCTTTTTTACCTTTGCATCACTCTTTTCTTCCTTTCATTTTTCTCTCTCTGGTATCAGCCTTTCCCTTTCTGTAACCCTTTTCCATCGTGCATAAGTCTTTTCTTCCATAATTACTCTTCTTCAGTATCAGTCTTTTCTTACCTCAATGCCTTTTTTTTTTTTTTTTTTTAGCCCGTTTTTCATTCTGTCTCTCTATTCACATCTCAGTTATTTAAACTATTTGGATAATCTTTTCTCCCCTCACTATCCTTCACTCTTTCTTAACTGCTTCCTCTTGTATCAGCCTTTCTCTTTTTTCCTGTATAAGCCTTTTCATCCTTCAGTCTGTCTCTGTCATGTGTGAGCCTCTCTTCCCTTAGTGTCTGTCTGTATGAGCCCTTTTTTTTTTTTTTTACCAATGGTCCTGCTTTATCATGTATGAGCTTTTCTTCCTTAACCTTTCTTTGTCCTGTGTGAAGCTTTTCATTATTTAACCCATCTATTTTCTGTATGACCTCATTCTTCATTTAATCCTTCTCCCTTCTGTATGAGCTGTTTCTCCTGTTTTTCTGTCCTATATCAGGTTTTGTTTCCTCTAACATTCCTCCGTTTTGTGTCAGCTTGTCATCGTTT
This sequence comes from Birgus latro, assembly GCA_018397915.1. NCBI lineage: Eukaryota > Metazoa > Arthropoda > Malacostraca > Decapoda > Coenobitidae > Birgus > Birgus latro. The sequence goes on from JAGKTI010025398.1 coordinate 9,486, forward strand.
AACCCATTTTCCATATATATAACACCCATTCCCTTGATTATTTTCTATCCTGTATAAGTCATTACTTCTCGTCAGTCTTTCGTTTCCAGTCGTCAACCATTTCCCACAAACTCTTTCCACTTCAGGATGGGTGGTGCACTTTATGCTCAGTTGACAGTTTTACCAGTGTGTTCGTTCACAGAAAACACAATAAAATATGGAAATCATATTAAAAAAAAATAAAATCCAAAGCAAAAAGACTCATTGTCAGTTTTTTTGAAATGTCTGTAGGAAAATTTAGTGATACCATATGATTTTTTACTATACCTCTGTATATGTTATTCAAATTTCATTCAGCCATAAATCCAGTAGTTACAGCCAGCACTGAGCACTTGGTATACCTCACAAACCTTGTTCACTGTCAAGGAAATCATATCAGTATTCACCCTTGCCTTCCTGTTTAATCAAATATTTTCTTAATTTACGACCAGTTTTGTTATATTGAAAGATTTTTTTCCCCTCTCTATATACATCTTGATAATTATACACTATTGCAATAGACAGAAGCCTGTAGTGTGAAGTCAGCTATAGCCTGCTCTTTGAAGATTTGACAACTAATACATGCTTGTTTATCAGCAGTTCAGAAAACCCAAGCCAGATTGCAAAATTCTCAGCACCAAACTCAGAGCATTGTGAGTACAGTAAACTGTACCATATGCCCCACGTGCTGGGATGGCTCTGATATTCAGCAATATATCTAGGTCCTGTAGGATAATGAATTGCAGTAACTAGCTGGAAGTGCCATCCTACTTGTCATGATGGGTGCAAGTGTGGTGGCCATTGCAGAGAATAAGCAAAATTGAAAGTCATGTTCTCTGATTAGGCTAAGTTTACAACTTAAAGCTAGGCATAATACTAACTTGGATATGTTAATGCTGACTAGCTAGGCCTGATTTGGGTGAAACATCGACTAGGTTAAGTTTGAAGTTACACCATACAGTAACTTGTGGTGTTCTGTTATCTCAGCTTGGTATAAATCTTCTTGGCTAGCTTAAGCTTTTGTGTACCATCAGACATCTTGTATACTAGCAGTTTTGCCAAGCTTGAGTGTGTTATCAACTAGGATAGATGTGCATACACCATCAACTAGGATAATTTTAGATTCATTAGTTGTTGGCTGGTAAAGCAGCCTAGCATAGCCTGGCACGAACATATTTGTATACAGTGCAATATTAATAAGAAGGTTAGATTTTTAAGAATTATCATGTACTTCCTGTAATGGCCTCACACAAGTATACATAATGTTTGTAGTCATAGTTAATGCTGTACTTAGATATGAAACTAATATACAGAAACGTAGCTGTTTATTTTTTCTACTTCAATACTTAATTAAACAGCTTGAAGCACAAATTATTGGGAGTGAAGGGAGGAGACTTTGTTCTTATAAGACATTTTTTGACTTTTTGTTAAATATAAATATACAGTAATATATATATATATATAGTTAAGGTTTTATGTATAATTGTCTGTGGTCTTGTACATAATAACGAAGTGAGTGTCAGAATGCAGTTACAGAACTGGATTGCAGGAAAATTTGGAAGTCAAGTCTGCAACCAGTGGAAGACATGTTGTGTCCCAGCCGAGAGTATTTTAATCATTCTTTTATTATTGTTTTAATCGTTCTTATTTTTGACTGTACAAGTGTGATTCCAGAGTAAAAAAAAATGTAATTCAGTCTTACTTAATAATAAAGTTTTGGGTGCTAAATTCTAACCATGTCTTACCTTTACTAGTACAGTACAGGTAAGTACAGCATGGTACAATACATTATTGTATTACAGAGGTGCTAACGAGCCAATACATGGTGGCACTCTGCACCCTGGGTGGAGCAAAGCAGCTGTGACATCCACTCAGGAGCCAAACCTCTTTATATTTCCCTGCACCTTAGTGGTCAGTAGGGTACCATCATCCACTCACTCAGTGTACTCCAGGGGACTCTACATTAAATGACAAAAGTGATTTCCTGTAAGCTAGAAATCATGTAATACATAGAGTGGTAACCTTATAACCAACAATATGTGTTCCGTATGTGTCAACAAGTGAGTTGGCAGAGGGTTAGTGCCCCTCCCCCTAAAACAGCTAACTAATAAAGCAAACTAAATGCCTCAGACCAGGACTGACCAACAAGTGATGACCAAGGACATGGTGTGGATTTCAACGTGAAATGTGAGGGGTCCGAACAAGAGATTGTCCAGGTGCTTGGGGATGCAAAAGTGGACCTATGTGGATTGACTAAATGGCGAGGTGAGAGAGTTGGAGTAGTGATTGGGTATGTGTGTGTGGGAGTAGGTGAGAAGGAGAGGACGAAGGAGGGTGAATGTGTTGTGTGCAAAAGCTGGAAGGAGAATATAAGAGAGTATGAATCAGTTGGTTCAAGGATTGTGGGGTAAGATTGAAAGTAGAAATACAAGTGTGGGTGATTGTGTATATATGCCTATGGAAGACTGTGAAAGCAGAGTGAAGAAGATTTCTGGGCATTTAAATTGTAAATATTACCCTACATCCGTGGCAGTATCTTTATAATTGAGAAACCCTTTATCACTTCTTAGATTAAAAATGTGATGCAGTAAAACACATTTTCCAACCCAAGACCTTCACCACCATGCCACCAAGGTGTACAGTAAAACATCATCATCCTATTTTATTTTTTTCTCCCTTGTAAGGATTGGGTGAAGTAGGTTACAAAAAAGTTTAAAGATATAGTGCGAAAGTGGGAACACTATCAACAGCATGCCAAGTGAAATGAACCAGACACCATTTGCACATCAAAGTCCATGAGATCTGGGCTCACTTGTACAGGCCTGACCAATGGCAATTTTTTTTTCATTTTGTGTTTTCCTTAGTGGTAAGTGGGGGCACTCACCATCCACTCACTCGATGTACTGATGCTCTTGGGTGACTGTCCTTTGCTCTCTTCCTTTTTTCCTTCCTTCCTCTTCTGTCTTTCCTTCATTCTTTCCTCTTCCTTCTGTCCACAGGTGACTCTACACTGAGTGACAAGCCAAATGGTTTCCTGTACACCAGGAAACCATTTACTATGCTGGGTGGTAACCATATAACCAAATTATGGTGCCTGTTGGTTTAGTGGGTAATTAAGGCACCCAGTCGGATTGAGCCAGTGCAGGTTTATATCCAAGGGATGGTTGGGGTTTATTGCTCACGTAATGCCACTTAGGGAGTGTGAGGGTAGTCACTTTCATCTTAAATGTCAGGACCAACTTGCCTAGTCCTGGGCTCCTATGCTTCTCATAGGGTAACATAGGTTTAGATGACGAATGAATGTGTTTTCCTTATAGATGTGCTTCTGGCAGAGAACACCTGGCAAACAGAGTTGTTGTAGCAGACCCATCAACCACAGGCGAACAGTCATCCCAGCAGGGCTGTCCCGTGCAGTGAGCTGATGCTCCCTTGTGGCAGACAGTGCCTCACTAGTACAGTAATAAAGGAAGCCAACACTTGTCAAGTGCTCGATCATACCCCCCCCTGGGGGTAGGGGGTTTTTCAAGAATTCTCCCCCAGTATCCCTGCTTGTCGTAAGAGGCGACTAAAAGGGTTGGTGGCGGGTTAGTGCCCCACCCCGTAAAAACAACTAACTTGTAGGAGGAGGCTGTAGCACGGGCCGAACAGGGTAGTACTCCCAAGGGGAATGGAATGCTGGTGATAGGGAGAGCTGGAGCTCCTTTCACTAGCTACCTAATCATCCTCCTTTGCTGACCTTTTCAGTGTGACATTAACATGGAGAGTAGACCAGCATGCTCTCCCAAACATTTCCTCTAACTATCCTATGCACTACACCACATGCACTTTACATATCACACAACGTACCCCACTACGTTACAGGGGTTGACGCCAGCAAGGGCATGCGGCCAGAAAACTTTGCCCCTGCTACCTAGTGGCGGACTTTGGGGGGAGGCTTGACTGGGGTTCCGCCGGCACAGATCATGGGTCCGGGGCGAGATGGGGCTCGAACCTGTGCTAGAGGGTACAGGGCATTGCGGTTCCCAGGCTGCCGCTTCCGCTCATTAGAGAGGGGCCCGAACCTGGGAGTAGCGCCCCAGGAGGCTGCCCTATCAGTGGGTGTATAATGGCGGGGCAGTTGCAGTGCCAAGCCGCGCTTGGAGGGTGTCCCTGCAGGTGTCCTGGCAGGGTGCCCCGAGGCCACTACCACAGCCACTAGTAAGCTGGTGGGCTATGGGTCCCAGATCCATTGCCTGGACCTGGGTCTGTGCAATGGGTCGGGCCTTTGGAATGTTTACCCCCCTTTATCTTACCGACTATGACTATGAACAAAAACAAGCACCAAAGCAAGCCTGACGACAGCAAATCACCCAGGGGGTTTAGGGTGGGTTCGTGGAATGTGGGAAGTTTGAGAGGAAGAGCAGGGGAAGTTGTTGAGGCATTTAGTAGGAGGTGGGTGGATGTGGCATGTCTGCAGGAAGTCCGGTACAGGGGTGGATCAGCCAGAAAGATT
>JAGKTI010025400.1:0-13994 GCA_018397915.1 Birgus latro
GAGAGAGAGAGAGAGAGAGAGAGAGAGAGAGAGAGAGTTGTCTGGTGCCTTTTGATAGGCAGGATGTTGCATCTTGAGCACTTCTTTTTTTTGGAATAATGAAAAAGTAAAAAAAAATGTCATTGATTCCAATATGACATGCTTTCTAGAAGGAAGAAGGGCCCTTATGCACTTGGTTAGTTGTGCAGGAAGGTGAGAGTATGTGTCTGGAATTCAGTTTAAGGGATAGGGAGCTAGCATGGGTCACCCAGTTGATATGTGCTCTATTCTTTATTGGAAGAAGATAGTGGACAACATTAAATCAAGTGTGATTAATCCAAGGTCTTCATGCATTAGTCACAGGATAAAAGAAAGTAATGAATGCTTCCATGCCCGAAAGATTTACCTCTGTAATGTGTAAGGCACACTCAGATGGCTCTCAAACATGGAAGTAAAATCATTCCAGGGAATATCAAAGAAGTACTGCCTGAGGGTCTCCTATTCAGCAGCTCCACAATGCCACAGACAGCAATTCTTGGATGGGTCCAAAGGCCTTACTGGTGCAACAGGACACGTTAAAGTGATAGGACTGTGATTAGAGGAGCAAAGCAAGTGAGAAAATTAACAGTGTAAGCAGAAAGATTAGTTGTAAGGAAAAGGACAACTCGGTTAGAGATACGAATAGGGTGCTGCACAAGCTGATCTAGGTCATTAACCCTTTAACCGCGTGTTTTCACTTCCGTGACGCTCGGGTGCAATGGATCATACCGCGGGGTGTCGCTTTTGTGATTTTCTGTTGTTTTGAATTCGCCCGGGCTTTCAGATGGTGACTTGTATCATCTATCAGCACTGCCAATGTCCAACAATAGTCAGAGCTGCTAATGTCATCAGTACTCCCATCCATTGTTGACAATTTAACCATTTTCCCCCATTCTAGACTCTCCTCCCTACCTCCCCTCAATTACCTTCTCGTGTCATCCGCTCAGCCGCTCTGCGCTACGTAAATCTTCCCCGGATTTTTCCTCTGATTTCATCGATGGAAACGAGCTCTATGCCCTATTCTTATACAAAATAATGTATATATAAAAAATAAGGTAATTGATAGTGCCATACACCTGGAATTGGCTAATTATCACTTGGCAACATCCAACCTGCACTCGTTCGCTATTTTCCCCTGCTTTTTTCCCCGTGAAATATGCCGTATGAGCTATTCTCATAATATAAATGTATATAAGAAAGGAAGGGAGAAGCCTGAGTGATATTTATATTCACATGGAACTACCTTATGTATTATATATTGTCTAGATTTTCTACGACTTATTTCTTAGCATATACATTAGCTGCTGACATTTTCAACTCTTGGCTACCGAGATACGTACATCTCAGTTCACCGCTGTCCTTCAAGGTGGAGGCACGTCGCAGTCGCGCCCTCCATTTCTGCTGCTTTTGCGCAAAATATAGAAGGCCCAGTGACCTCTACCCCTACTAAACATCGTGTGAGAAACGGTAAAAGACTGTAGATATATATAAGTGTAATAAAGAACTAGAAATAATAAAATATGAGTGTGTATATGAGAAAGAAATGACAATACGAGCGGCGAATTAGCGCGAGTGGGAAGCTCGTATGCGCTCGTATTTTACATTGCTTTCACAGTGTTTTTTCTTGGAGTATGGATTCATACTATTTGGAAATCGTTGAACAGTGTTTTTAGTGTTAATATCAGGCAGTGGTTTTTATATTACGGGATGTCGGGAAGTGTAAAGTGGAGACTTAGTTACCCAAATTCAGAAGTCTCCACAAGTCCTACCGTAGTCGACGAGTGCTAAAAAAAAACATCCCAGGAGAAAGCTGAAGGTATATGCCATAGGCATATTTAATTATAATATTCTACGACTAATAACTGATTTTTGGCAACCATTTTTAAAAGTTAGTCGGAGCGGGGATTTGCCCTGCAGGATGGGCACGGCGCGCCTCCGAGAACCCCGCAGTTAAGGGGTTAAGGATGCAAAAGATGTAGGCTTGTTAACCAGGTCGATCAGTGAAACGAGAGGAGAGCCAAGAGTGGTGGTGAACACTGAAATTACTTAGAATGGAGATTTCAGAGAAAGAAGAAATTGATATCATGTCTTCAATCTCAGATGTAAGATAGTCAAAGAATTTTACGTAGTAATTCAGGGGATAATTGCACAACACAGATATATTTAGCCAGACAATGACAGGATAGCCGAAGCAAGAGAGTAGATAATTTAAAAGATTCAAGTTCAGCAACACAACAACAAGGTATGTTGTCGTATATTTAGTTTTGTGTTAACAGTTAGAGGAAGTTGTATAGGAGAATAAGCTGGCGTAGTTTCTCTGTTACTGAAACACTTAAAAAGTTCTGCAAAGGGGGATGGTCAGAAGCTAGTCCCGAGGGCTAATGAAACGGGAGCTGCTGCACTCCCTGTCATCTGCTTTCCATCTATCTCTGGAGTACCGCCCTGTTCGACTGGTGCTTCAGTCTACTTGACGTTACTACCTAACTCCTCCTTCAAATCTTGCACTGAAGGAAGAAATTAAAAGTTATACAATACCTGATCCCAGGTGTCACGAAAACTTTATAATGGATTGAAGTATATACATCATTTAGAGATCTCGAGAAGAATATTTTGAAAAAGTGATCATACTGGTAAAAACCCTCAGGTAATTATGCAGCTCCCAGTTGAATATCAGTCGTCTGCCATTACCGGCAATCGAATAGCAGAGTTATCCCGAGCATGTGAGGCTGAAGAGTACAGACATTAACACTTAGGTACTTATGACTCACTAGCATCTGAATGAATATCGGTTGCCATCAGCTAGAATAAGAGTCTTAGAGTTCTGCCGACCATGAGAAACATGAAGACGATGTAGACTTGTTCACCGTTAGGATCGTTAGTGAATAGTGACGACGGCCAGGATTAGCCGAGAAAATAATGCTAATCCATCAAAACAATGACATTTTTGAAAATATATTGTCGTTTCTGTAACATAATATTTAGTAGGGGTTCTCAACCTGGGATTTGCAGCATGGTTTCCAGGGGATACTTAAGTGGCTGACGAAAATATATTAAAATCTACTGAGAGAGAGAGTGAGTTGTGTGTGTGTGTGTGTGTGTGTGTGTGTGTGTGTACAGTGGTTAGAGATGCCCGTATCAGGTAGGTCCACATTCAAACAGCAGCCCTAACTTAGGAGGGGGGGTACTGTCTCATTACAGTCAGCTGGCCGTAACTGATGCACGTATGCACGTACTTGTTGCCTTACTGTATCCAGATATTTTTGTTTCCCTGAATGAGGTAAGTTCATAACTTGTCGAACAGCATCTTGGTGTTTTTGCTAATTCAATGATATCTACGCTAATAATTTTTTTTTTTACCCTCCACCTAACGAAGTCAGAAGAGTGTATTGTTATCACTGAGATTAACAACAATATGTGGCGAAGACATTTCGTTTCTGGAGCAAAGCTCAGAAAGTATTGCTATAAAGTCATGAAATTTCATATAGTTATGTCTTACAGTGAACTGGTGCCTTTTGATAGGTAGAATGCTGTGTCTTGAGTGGTTATTTTTTTAATAATGAATATGAAACAAAAATACTGTATTTCTTCTTAGAGATTTCAATGTGAACTGTTGTCTCTGTGTTATACAGGGGAGGAGGGCCGTTATGTGCTTGGTTATGTGTGCAAGGAGATGGGGGTATGTGCTTGGTTAGGTGTGCAAGGAGGTGGGGGGTATGTGCTTGATTACGTTTGCAAGGAGGTGTGAGTATGTGCTTGGTTAGGTATGCAAGGAGGTGGGGGGTATGTGCTTGGTCAGATGGCGGATTGTAACATCATAGCATTACATATGTTTATCACTGGGACCAAGAAGAATAGATGAAGTAGAGATTTCGTATCAGAAGCAAATCTTCGAAAATATTAATTATAAAGTCACGTTAAGGTGGTTTGGGCATGTGGAGAGGATGGAGAGTGAAAGATTGACGAGGAGAGTGTATGTGAGTGAGGTGGAGGGGGCGAGAGGGAGGGGGAGGCCGAGGATGAGATGGAGGGATGGAGTGGAGAGGTATATGAGAGAGGGGGGTGTGAGTTGGGAGCGTGGTAGTGAAATGGCAGGGGACAGAGCGACATGGAGGCGATTTGTTTGTGGCCACCCCGTTCGGGATTGAGGCGTCTGGCAATAGATAGATAGATAGATAGATGAAATTTCACATAGCCATGCGTCTTATAGTGAACTGCTGCCTTTTGACAGGTAGAATGCTGTGTCTTAACCCGCCCAGTCCCCCCGACGTACGATGCCCGTCACCACTTGTTTTCACTCTCAAATCCACTGACGTGAATTGTACGTCAGTCAATTGCAAGGCCTGTCGTTTGCACATTATTCAAGATTCGCTCGTGATTTTTGGTAGGCGTATGTGGGAGACCTTCCTCTACTTGCTGTCAAGCAGGGAAACTGTCTGGCCCCACCTGACCCCCCTCCCCAACTCCCCTCACACTAAGCAATTCACCTGTTAGCAGTGACCTGGCCAGTAAAGACATATTGCTCCACGGTCTCCCCAATGACGAAATTCACTGTGAAAGTGATTCCTGAGGTGGAGGACAAAGAAATAAAGAAGCTAGAGGAAGAAACAAACAAAAGTGATGAGCTGGTAATGTCGTAAAGGAAGGTGCTATATGTTGGTGTTTTTGGTGAGTGAACAATGCTTATATCGCCGTTATTATTGTGTGAAAACCAATATAGTTTTGTTCTACACATAAATTCGGTCCAAATAAATAAATAAATACGTAAATTAAAATGACTCGAATTAGTTAACCTTCTCATAGTTCGTTTTCTTTGAAGCCAGGTACCCTGAGAGAGAACGAAATGTAAGGCTGACTGTCACCTGTAGCAACATTTATAAGCTCAGGAGGGTGAATTCTCTACGAATTTTCAATGATTCTCACCAAAAGCGGAGGTTTGAGCCAAAAAAAGACAAGTTGAAAATTGGTCGGGTTCTGAGCGTGGGTTGGGTAATAAAGTGGTTGGGACTGGGGGGTTAAGTAGGTTTAAAGAAAAAATCTCAGGGATTTCAATGTGACATATGCAACTAATCTAAAGCCAAAACTCGGCAAGTATTCACTACAGTCATGAAACTTCACTTAGTTATGTATCATATAGTTCTTTTGTGCCTTTTGATAGGTAGGATGTTGCATCTTGAGTACTTTTTTTTTTTAATAATGAAAAGTAAAAAGAAATGTCAGTGATTTCAGTATGACCGGCTTTCTAGAGGGGGGGAGGGCCCTTATGTCCTTGCTTAGTTGTGCACGAAGGTACGAGTATGTGCCTGGAATTCAGTTTTAAGAATAGGCAGCCAGGATGGGCCAGCCAGTTGATATGTGCTCTATTTTCTATTGGAAGAAGATAGTGGACAACATTAAATCAAGGGTGATTAATCCAAGGTCTTCACATTAGTCACAGGATAAAAGAAAGTTATTTATGCTTCCATGCCCGAGAGAATTACCTCTGTGATGTGAAGGCACACTCAGATGACTCTCGATCATGGAAGCAAAATCATTCCAGAGAAAATCAAAGATGTACTGCCTGAGGGTCTGCTAATCAGCAGCTCCACAATGCCACAGCCACCGCTTCTTGGAAGGGTCCAAAGGCCTTACTGGTGCAATAGCACACATTAAAGTGATAGGGCTGTGATCAGAGGAGCCCAACGAGAGGAAAAATTAACAGTGTAAGCAGAAAGATTAGTTGTAAGGAAAAGGACAGTGCGGTCAGGGATACGAGTTGGGTGCTGCACAAGCTCATCAAGGTTATTAAGGATACAAAAAATGTAGGCTTGTTAACCAGGTCGATCAGTGAAACGAGAGGAGAGCCAAAAGTGGTGGTGAACACTGAAATCACTTAGAATGGAGATTTCAGAGAAAGGAGAAATTGATATCATGTCTTCAATCTCAGATGTAAGATAGTCAAAGAATTTTACATAGTAATTCAGGGGATAATTGCACAACACAGATATATTTAGCCAGACAATGACAGGATAGCCGAAGCCAGAGTGTAGATAATTCACAAGATTCAATTTCAGCAACACAACAGCAAGGTATGTTGTATATTTAGTTTGGTGTTAACTACATATAAATTCGTACCAAATCAACAAATATCTACCTATTCTGAGTGGTTTGCAATAGTTACCACTACCATAGAAAATGTGACAGCCGCAGCGCGGCTCTAAAGAACATGATACCAGGTGTTTAAATGGTCACCTGTATAGGCCACTTCTAAGCTGAGGTGAGCACTTTCTCTCTGAATTTTCGGTGTTTATCATAAAAAGCGGAGGTTTCAGTCAGAAAGAGACTTTTCCAAAATCTGCCAGGATTGGGAAGGGGGGGGAGTAATTGGCAAAAAATCTGGCAGTGGGTTAATGTGCAATACTCAAAGTTAGTGACTTTCAGCCACATTCATGACCTATCACTGTCATCCAATTCTTCTGCCATAGGTCTTTTAATTTCAATGAAAGGATGGAATGGGAGGAGATTATAGCAATGGGTTTTCAGAATTAATGGATTTGGTGGGACAGTGATGGTGCACAATCCTTACCACCATATGACTTTTTTTATGCATGGAAGAAGGAACCCAAAGCCAGGAGCCAGCATATTGTTCCCTCCAAGGAAAAACAAACAAACAATAAACGGAGAGCCAAATTAAAGATCTGTTTATTCTGAGATGCATGGACACTGCGTAAGAAAGGCTGGAGATCATAGGTAGTAGGAAATACAGACAGAGGGAGACAGTTCCAGAGCTGACCTGTTAAATATATGATGTACTGAGAGCAACGGCTAATTCTTTCATTAGAGAGATGGACAGAAAAGGGAAAAGAGTTTGTTGGTAGATGAATGATACCTCCCTGCCGTATTGGTCAAAAAGTGCAAGCAGACAGTTCAGAGGAGCAGTGACCATTGAACTAGCAATAGAAGACATAAAGACTGAACAGTGCGGTAAAGAGACAGAGGTTAAAGGGAGCCAGTAAGAGGAGGAGAGTTAATGAGATGAAAAGCCCTTGACTCCACCTTGTTTAGAAGAGTTGTGTGCAGGGAGCCTCCCCATATGTAGAGTTGTACTCTACACAGGGGCGTATAAAACTCGTGTATAAAATCAACAACTGTATAGGGGTAAAGGAGCCATGGAGTCGGTTTAACACACCTGATCTCTTGGAAGCAGATTTTACAAGGAAGGTAAAAATGATTATTCCGAGATAAATCACGAGAGAATGAAACTCCAAGTTAACTCCCCCTTAACCGCGGGACGTCACTTTCGTGACGGTCGGTTGCAATGGATCATACCGCGGGGTGTCACTTGAGTGACTCTGTGTTATTTTTAGTTCCCCTGGGCTTTCAGGTGGTGACTTGTATCATCTGTCAACACTGCCAATGTCCAACAATAGTCAGACCTGCTAATGTCATCAGTACTCCCATTCATTATTGACAATTTAGCCATTTTCCCCCATTCTAGACTCCTCTTCCTACCTCCCCTCCATTACCCTTTCGTGTCGTCTGCTCAGCCGCTATGTGCTAAGTAAATCTTCCCCGGATTTTTCCACTGTTTTCATCCACTGAAATGAGACCTATGCCCTATTCTTATACAAAATAATACATATATATAAAAAATAAGGTAATTGATAGTGCCATACACCTGGAATTGGCTAATTATCATGGCAACATCCAACCTGCTTTTCATCCCGTGAAATATGCTGTATGAGCTACTCTCGTAATATAAATGTATATAAGAAAGGAAGGGAGAAGCCTGAGTGATATTTATATTCACCTGGAACTACCTAATTTATTATGTATTGTCTAGATTTCCTACGACTTATTTCTTAGCATATACATTAGCAGCTGACATTTTCAACTCTTGGCTACCGAGATGCAGTCAGTTCGCTCAGTTCACTCTCATCTTTCACGGTGAAATGACGCTCCTCCATTTCTGCTGCATTTGCGCCCATTATAAAAGGACCTGTGACCTCTACCCCTACTAAACATCGTGTGGGAAGCGGTAAAAGAATGTAGATATATATAAGTGTAATAAAATACTAGAAATAATAAAGTGTGAATGTGTATATGGGTAAGAAATGACAGAATACCAGCGGCGAATTAGCGCGAGTGGGAGGCTAGTACGCACTCGTATTTTACATTGCTTTCACAGTGTTTTTCTTTTTTTAAATGGATTCCAAACTACTTGGAAATCATTGAATAGTGTTTGTAGTGATAATATCTGGCAGTGGTATTCAGATTAGGGGATGTCGGGAAATGTAAAGTGGAGACTTAGTTACCCATCTTCAGAAGTCTCCACAAGTCCTACGGTAGTCGACGAGTGCTAAAAAAAACATCCCAGGAGAAAGCTGAAGGTATGTGCCATAAGCATATGTAATTATAATATTTTAGGACTAATAACTGATTTTTGGCAATTATAAAAAAAAAAAAAAAAAAGGCAGTCGGAGCGCGAATATCCCCGCGGGAATGACACGGCGTGCCTCCGACATCCCCTCGGTGTAGGGGTTAATGATGATGCAGGATTGAGTTGGATACAGTTAAAAATTATAGGATACTCCTGTGGAAGATTATTTTATGATGATAGCTATAAAAGCTGAGTTCTAGATGAAATAAAACAACATTACTTTTACCCCAATCAAAGAATTGAGCTAAGTCAGACATTAGGTGTGCCATAGCTTCATCCCTTGCTTGATGAAGCAACTGCTGAAATGGACACTGCAGGAGGTGAATGGAAAGGTGAAGTCATCAGTGTATGTGTGGATAGGGTTTGATGTACAGCTTAGAAGGTCTTTGACGAATAAAAGGAAGAAAATTGATGATAGGACAGAGCCCTAATGAACACCAGTATTGAGAGCTCAAGGAGAAGAATGCTGGCCATCTACAACAGTCTCTATACAACGACCAAAAAGGATGCTAGTGATGAAGGCACAGATAGATGGATAGAAACAGTGAGAGGGCAGTTTGGTAATTAATGATTTATGCCAGACTCCATCAAAATCCTTACAGATGTCAAGTGCAATGGCAAAGCTTTCGCCAAAGTCCCGGAAGGAGGATGACCAGCAGTCTGAAAGGTAGGAGAGAAGATCTCCATTGGAGGGTCCCTGATGGAACCCATACTGACGATTAGAAAGAAGGTTGTGATAGGAAAGATTTTTTTTTCTTTTTTTTAAAGAATAGACTCAAAAACTTTTGAAACACAGGGTATTAAAGCCACTGGGCGATAGTAAGACGGTTGGGAATGGTCATCCTTCTTTTGGGCAGGGTAAATTGGAGCAAACTTCCAACATGAAGCAAAGGTGCAAGCTGACGGACAACCACGAAAGAGTTTACTTAAGCAGGGTGTAACACAAAAACACATTTTTGAGGACAACAGGAGGGACCCCATTAGGCCCATATGCCTTGTCAGTGTTCAGGCCAGTGATGGCAGAAAATACATCATTTGAAGAAATTACAATGTTAGCCATAATGAAGTCAGAGGGGGGAAGTGATGGAGGAACAGCATCGGAATCGTTTAAGGTGGAATTGGAGGAGAAAGCCAGTGTAACTGTTCTGCTACATCAGTAGGAGAAATAGTTACTGAGCCATCATAGTGGAAAAGAGGAATAAACGAATATGATGCAAAGTTTTTAGAATCATATTTGGTAAGATCCCACAAGAAGTAGAGAAAATTTGAGTTTGGAGAGTTGAGAACATTTAGTACGAATGAAATAATTCTTGCCAGACCGAAGAACAGACTTAGTACGATTCCAGGCAGAAACATAAAAAGATGAGATTCAGGGATGTGCTGGTTGCGGTACCTTTTGTAGGCCTTCTTCTTACTGTGGACAGCATTAGAAGAAAAGTGATTAAACCAATATCTTTTTTTTTTTCAAATTTGGCATAGAATATGAGAAAGGAATGTTTGTTTCCATGCCTGAAAGAATAGTCTACGTAATGTGCAAGGCACACTCAGATGGCTCGCAGCCATGGAAGCAAGAATCATTCCAGGGAAAATCAAAGAAATGCTGCTCGAGGGTGTCCCAGATAGCATCTCCAAAATGCTGCAGCCGCTACTTCTTGTGAGGGTCGAAGGGCCTTACTGGAGCTATAGGACAGGTTAAGGTGATAAGGTTGTGATCGGAGGAGCCCAGCGTAAAGAAAAGATTATCAGTGCAAGCAGAAGGATTAGTTGTAAGAAAGAGATAGAGTATGTTGGAGCTCTCTCTAAGGCAGTCAGGGATATGGGTAGGATGCTGTACAAGCTGCTCTAGGTCATTAAGGGCAGAAACGATGTAAGCCTGTTCCTCAGGTGGGTGAGTGAAAGGAGACGAAAGGCAAAGGTGACGGTGAACATTGAAATCTCCTATAAAGAATATTTCAGAGAAAGGAGATATCGATAGGATCCATTCCTTCTTAGCAAGATAGTTGAAGAATTGTTCAGTTAGTAGAATTAAAGGATAAGTAAACAGCATAGATATATTTATTCAGTAAGTAACAGGACAGCCTAAGACAGAGAGCAGAGAATTCAGAAGACTCAATTTCAGGAACATGAAAGCAAGATATGTTGTTGCATACATATACACAACAACTACCTTTGGATTTGAAATGAGTATAGAGAAAATAAGAGGATACAGAAAAGGGTTTGCTATCAGTCCCCTCAGAAATTGAGTCTCAGTTAAGAAGAGAGGATGGAGATAAGTGGAGGAGAGATGGTGTTCAATAGAGAGAAGGTTAGAGGAAAGGCCGCAAATATTGCAAAAATAAAGCAGAAGTGAGTCAGACAGTGGTTCCAGGCATCTCGGTTTGTCGTTACCGGGAGAGGGGCTTGGCCCTTCTCAGTCTGTGATGGTGGCATGAAATCACTCATGCACCCAAAATATATAGAAACGCACACACACACACACATACACACACACACACACACACACCAGTGGAGAAGGGTTCCATGTGAACATCAATTGGACATGGATCAGTCGCTCCTGAGCCCAAGGCTAACGCCTTGTACCACGTCGAGCACACCGCTCGCTGGCGCAGTGGTAGCGTTCTCGCTTGCCATCTGGTAGACGGGAGTTCGCGCCTCGCTCAGGTTGCGAAAAGTTTCACTGACGAAGTGGGTGGTTACTGTCCCCCTTGAGCAAGGGGATGGGTGTGTGCGTGTGTGAAGGTCACAGCCTTGCCCATAGATCGGACTATATGAGCTCTCAGCTCCCTTCCGGGAGGGTAAAAGCTGACGATCACGACCATCAAGTGATCCTGACCGACCCGGTGAGTTACACACACACACAAACACAAAAGGTAAGTGTATACACAGTAACAGACAGACAAACACACACACACACATACACACACACACACACACACAAAATACGCACACAAACACACACACAGAAACAGGGACAGACAGAGACAGTCAGACAGATGGAGACAGACAGAGAGACGCACATATTTACATACAGCATACACACACACACACACACACACACACACACACACACACACAGATAGTTAGATACATAGATAGTTTAATAGATTGATAGTTTAATGGCCACAGTATTTTACCAAACACATAGCAAATAGTACAATATAGTAACATTGTGCACATGCACACACGAACATTGATAAAGTAAATAACTGGGTGTTTTATGGTAAAAAATGAAAAGACTAAAAGTATATTCACTCAACTGTGGGCCAGCTATGTGCTGTCAAATATCTTTACTGTATATAGACATTCACTCTTTCCAGCAGTAGCTCAATTTAGCTGAGCTACTGCTGGAAAGAATCAATTGAGTCAATTGTAATTTTTTTAATCATAAATTTCGGTATACAATACATCTATCTATCTATATACCTAGGCTGCTTCCCCCAAGAAAAGGGAGGTAGCCAAGACAGGTCGACACACTCCCAATTTACTCATCCACTCAAACACATTCATTCGCATCTTAGCCCCAACGGGGAGAAGGGACAAGTCCTCACCGCACCACACCGCACGAGAGTCAGTTGCGCAGTACGGTCATTGACATCCGCAGCTGGGCCCGACAGCAAGGCTTGTTTACCCCTGCCGCATCATAATGGACCCATCCCCCTACCCGCACCTGATATGCTCAGGTGATCAGACAAAATGCAGGAGAATATCCCCTCAGGGCTGCGTCATCATTTATTCATTCACAATTTCTCTCCATTCATTTCTATCACGCACAGTCACTCTTCCTTGCTCAACAGACAATCCTCTCGCATCCAACGCCCTCTTCGCACTGTCCATCCAACCTATTCGTGGTCTTCCTCTCAGGCTTACACCTCTCACATCAGATCTAGTTATCTTTTCACCTTTCGCTCATTATCCATTCTCTCCATATGCCCAACCCATCTCAACACCCTCTGCTCAACTTGATCAGCCATCTCCCAAACAATTGCAGTTCTTCTTCGCACTTCATCATTTCTCACTTGATTCATACGTGTCACTCCACACATACTCCTCAGATACCTCATCTCCATTATATTCAAACTTTTCCTCTCTGCTATACACATATTCCATGTTTCAGCCCCATATAATGCAGTCGGTACCACAATACCCTCATACAGCCTTCTCTTTACATCCATTCTAAACGAACATCTAAACACTTTTTCATTCCTCCAAGCACCTATCCAGCTTCATTCATTCTAAACTTCACTTCTACATCTATTCTTCTATCCACACAAACATGTGACTCTAAATACTTAAAACACTACCTCCTCCAGTTACTCACCATTCAAAACTATACTCATCCTCCTACCATCTACCAACCTCGTACCCTTCATCACTTTACTCTTATTCTCATTAACTTTCAATTTCCTCCTTTTCACACACCCTTCCAAACTCCTCTATCAACTGTCTCAATCTCTCCTCTGAATCAGCCACCAGTGCAGTATCATCCGCAAACAGGAGGTGCGTCAGATTCCACTCTTTACCATTAACATTCACCAGACTCAGTCCTCTACCTAACACTCTTGCATTTACCTCCCTTACAACACCATCCATATAGATATTAAACAACCAAGGCAACATCACACATCCTTTCCGCAGCCCCACTTTAACAATAAACCAATCACTCACAGTATTTCCCACTCTTACACTCGTTCTACTATATACATAAAAACTTTTCGCACCTTTTAGTAACCTGTCATCAAGTCCATACAATCTGAAAACAGTCCACAAAGTCTCCCTATTAATTCTATCATATGCTTTCTCTAAATGCATGAACGCCCAAAACACATCCTTACCTTTCGCTAAATACTTTTCACACACCTGTCTTACAGCAAACACCTGATCCACACATCCCCTCCCTCTCCTAAAGCTACACTGCCCGTCACCAATCACTCCCTCTGTACCCTCTCTACCTCTGTCATTTAACACTCTACCATACACCTTACCTACAACACTCAACAGACTTATACCTCTAAAGCTAGTTCATTCATACTTATCGCCCTTACCTTTATACGATGGGATCACACAAGCACTTGCCCGGTCAAGTGGCACCATACCTTGCACAAAGCACACATTCAACAATTTTACTAACCAGGCAACAATAGGTACTCCACCACCTTTCTTGCATTACACAGCACACCCATCCATACCTGCAGCTTTCCCTGTTTTCATCTGCTTTACTACCTCTTGCACTTCCTCCATCGTGATCAAAGGATCATTCAACTCTCCGAACACATTTATTCATTGCACCCTTCCATCTGCCATAATCTCAGCCTCCCTTTGCTCCTCTACATTTAACATTCTTTCAAAATACTCCGCCCATCTCTTCCTTTCTGCATCCACCTCAATTAACATCCTTCCATCCTCTGCTTTTACTCGTTCTTCCTTCCCAGATTCTCCCTTTTGCACCCTTTTCACCTAATTCCAAAACATTTTCTTATTCTGTTGAAAATTCTCAGTCAAACGCCTACCCCACCCCTCATCTGCTGCCACTTTAGCATCACGCACAGCCCTTCTCGTCCTA
>JAGKTI010025401.1:0-13089 GCA_018397915.1 Birgus latro
CTCCTTCACCTCCTTATTAGTCTGTCTGTCTCTCTATGAAACTACACTTGCTCTTCTCAAAAAATTCACTTCTACTGCTCTCACTCTTGACTTGTGGCCTCCAAACAGGATCCAAACTTCACTTCCATACTTTAACGTGGGAATCACAGCATGCAGTGCCCCCTCCCCCCCCCCTTTTTTTTTTATACTCTCATACTCAGTTCCCTATTCCTAATCACTGCTTTTAGAGACCAAGCAACCCTCCTTCCCTGATGTACCATTTCAGTCACTTCATCCTCTAATCCTCTAATCTTCCATCTGTATTCATCACGTTATATAAATACTTAAATGCACTCACATTCTCCATTTCCTGTCCATCCAACCTCACTGTGGATTCTTTGCCTTCCAACGTTGGGATGTTAAAGCGTCACCACCATCAGCATCAACATCATTATCACCATCAATATCATCACCATCAGCCTGTAACACACCACTGCATGAAAAGGACCCCTCTCACCTTTCTCCACTCTTATCCATTGATTGTTAGTTTGTTCCATCCTAGCTCGGTAGATCTGCATTATGTCATCTCTCCATCTTGTTTTCTGTGTACTTCTTTCTCTCACTTCATCTCTTGTCTGCCATTCAGTTACGCTGGCTGTCCATCTGCTATCTGTTGTGTGGAAGATATGACCTGAGGACTGCGCGTGCAGTTACCTGGAAACAAGCTCAGAATTACTAGATGAGGGAGCTTCAGGGCCCTTTGGTTAATCCCTTTGGTGTGGTGTGGTGTGAGGGGCTGGTATGGTGTGGGGTTATGTGGTGTGGAGGGGGGTTGCGTGGTATGGTATGGTATGGTATGGTATGGTATGGTATGGTATGGTATGGTATGGTATGGTATGGCATGGCATGGCGTGTTGTGGCTTCACTGTCCATAAAATCTAGAGGAATGAAGCACCTCGATAGAAAATTACTAGTGAGAAGCAGATGGACATGGCCGCTCTTGGATGTGCCCTGATAAAACGTAAACAAAACTACGTGTGTTGCATCCTCATAACTAAATAGAAATAAGGATAATTATTCCATTTAAATAATTCACGGTCCAGGGAAAGGTCAAAACTGAGATACAGTTTCGGACACACATATCTATCCCTTTCCTTGCGATAAATAGAGAGACAGTGACCAATGATTTTTGAAACCCAGTGATATGATCTTAGGAATCCAGTCTGTTTTTCAGAATATTGTATAAGTGTTTAGTATCTGTATAGCCAAGAAGAGGAGCGATATCCCTGACCTCATTTGCACTCCTGAAACATAAATATTTCGAGTGTGTGGGAATTACTAGGCACACGAACGCACGCACTGGCGCGCGCGCACACACACACACAAACACACACACACATACACACACACACATGCCCAGTCACCATAACGTTTGAGGTAAAACGAAAGGGAAAGGAATATGTGACTCAGCCAGTGACTTGAAGATCATCGAAGTCGTCGACGTCGTCGTTGTCGTCTTCATTTTCGTTACCGTAATCATCATCATCTTCCTCGTCGTACTAATCATCATCATCATCATCATCATCATAGTCAACAGCATGTTATTGTCATCCTAACACTGAAAGATGTAGAACAGATGTTTTATCAGTCATCACCTTCATCATCATATTCATCACTACCTTCTAATTTTATTGTAGAAATTGTACAGCAGTCATCATTATCATCATCATCATCATCACAAAAATCCCGGCTTAGTTAGCTGGTACAGAAGATTCAACATTAGTTATCATCATCATAATCATCATCATCATCATTGTCATCACAATTTCTGTTAGCTCGTACAGAAGTTAAATCCTCACCATTATCACCAGTACTAGCAGTATTATAATCATCAGCATCATTATCATCACCATTATCATCACCAGCCTGTGACACACCACTACATGATAAAGACCCAGCTCACCTTTATCCACCTCGATCCATTGGTTGTTAGCTTGTTCCGTTCCATCTCGGAGGATCTGCGAGTATTATCTCTCATTTTTTGTTCATTCTGTACCTCATCCTCTCACTCCACCTCCTGGCCTGCTATTCAGGTACGCTGGCTCTCTCTCGGTTATCTGTTCTTTGTAAGACATGACCTGAGGACTGCGTGTGGAGTGACCTGGAAATAAGTGGCAAAATATAAGTGTTGCGTCATCCCAACTATACCCTGTTCTCTCTAACTAGGCATACAACTGCAAGCATTTTCTTAAATGATGTGCCGTAACAAGGGGTTACCACTAGAATGGTGCTAGTCACAAAGAAGTGGTATGGAAATGATGTAGGAATGTAATTTTGTCTAATTCTTTCAATGGACTACGGGAAACAAGCTGTAAAAAGACGACTATCTCGGCCTAGGTAAAATTAAGGAACTACACCACATTATACGTGTGTGTGTGTGTGTGTGTGTGTGTGTGTGTGTGTGTGATTTATATACAATAAATTTTTTCATCACATTGTCCCTCTTAAATACGAATCGCACTTAATCAGTTTACATTCAGGTCACTAACCGTACTATTGGGTGGACAAGGACAAGGGGGCAGTCAAACCTAGTCCAGCAGTCTGATCGGCAGGAGAATCTACAGGACGACACTCTCACTGCTATATCACTGGTGCTGAGACACCAAGGCTGAGGCGATACAAGGCCTCCTCATCTCCCTCACACTAACAGCCATCAAAATTGCGTCTGTTAGCCTCATAGGTACCATTTCTTTGGCCCAGGATACTTCCAGGCTGTCAGTGCGATATCCTTGTGTCCCAGTGTAGTCACCTGAATGGCTGAAAACAGCAAAAATCCAACACCTACCTCAGGGAAATGAGACAACAGCAACACACACACACCCTTGTCTTTCCATTGTCCTGCGGTCACTAGCAAAAGCAGCCATCTACCAAGATGAAAAAATTATCCAGCTACTTTTACATCCACTAGATGGTACAGGGCCCTTTCAGGGTTGGGGCAAGTCTGCTATTCTATTCCGGGTGCTGCTTGGCGATAGCATTCAGTTGAGAGTGAGTCATTCTACTCTGAGAGTGTAAATGCTGTCTCTTTTAACTCTCATGATCGTGCAGCTCTCATAATATATTCCGGCTGACACCAGACGATTCCATTTATCTGAGAGTCAAAAGTACTTGAGTATGAAAAAAGAAGTTTGTTGTAGAGGATGCATCATTGTTGATAGCAATATCAGCCAGGTCCGGATTGAAAGGGGGGGAGGGGGCTACTGAAGCTAATGATTTGGGGTCCTCACAAGACAGAGTGATTACTGACCTTAGAAATTTCAAGTCCTTAACGAGAGGGTTAATGAGGTGGTTAATGAGGGGATAATAAAGGAGTTAATGAAGGGATAATGAAGGGGTTAATCAAGGGAAAATGAAGGGGTGAATTAAGGGATAATGGGAGGTTCATGAAGGGTCAATGAAAGGATTAATGAAGGGCTTAGTGAAGGGGTTAATGAAAGTGTTAATGAAAGGTTAATGAGGAGATTAATAAAGAGGTTAATGAAAGGGTTAGTGAAGTGGTCAATGAAGGGTTAATGATAGGGGTAAATGAAGGGGTTAATGAAGGGGTCAATGAAAGGGTTATTGAAAGAGTTAATGAAGGGGTTAACGAAAGGCTAATGAAGGGTTAATGAATGGGTGAAGGAGTCCATGAATGGGTTAGTGAAGGGGTTACTGAGGCGGTTAATGAAGGGGTTACTGAGGGGTTATTGAATGGGTTAATTAGGGAGTTAATGAAGGGTTTAATGAATGGGTTAATAAGGGTGTTAATGAATGGGATAATGAGTGGGTCAATGAGGCTGTCAATGAATGGGTTTATGAATGGGTTAATGAACGGGTTAATGAGGGTGTTAATAAGTGGGTTAATGACGGTGTTAATAAATGGGTTAATGAATGGGTTTATGAATTGTCTAATGAGGGTGTTAATGAATGGGTTAATGATGGCTTTAATGAATGGGTTAATGAAGGTGTTAATGAATGGGTTAATGAATGGGTTAACGAGGGTGTTAATGAATGGGTTAATGAAGGAGTTAATGAAGGTGTTAATGAATATGTTAATGAGAGGGTTATTGAATTATGTAAATGAGGGTATTAATGAATTTGTTAATGAATGGGTTAATAAATGGATTAATGAGGGTGTTAATGAATGGGTTAATGAGGGTGTAAATGATGGAGTTATTGAAGGGTTAATGACAAGGTTAATGAGGAGGTTAATGAGTGGGTTGATGAAGGTATTAATGAAGGGGTTAAAGAAAGGTTAATGAAAGGGTTAATGAATGCGTCAATGAGGGTGTTAATGAATGGATTAATGAGGGTGTTAATGATGGTTAACAGTGGGTTTTGTGAAGAGGTTGCTGAGGGTGTTAATGAAGGGGTTAATGGATGCGTGAATGAGGGTGTTAATGGAGGGGTTAATGAATGCGGCAACTGTTCCTACAGATGGCGTTTGTGTGGCGATGGCGAGGAAAATTGTGAAAAAAACTTGCTGGCATCTGATTGGCCAAGTTTTGTCTGACGTCATTAGATTCCCCGGCCAGCTTGCCTGCCTCACTGCCTAGTCTGCATGTTAGTCTGCCTGCCTGTCTGCTGTTGGCCTTCCTGCTTCCACCGTTGCTGTTTGCCTGACGGCCTGTCTGCCTTTCTGCCTGCCTGCCGGCTAGCTATGTGGTTGCCTGTCTGCCGCTCTTCCTACTTGTGAGCCTGCTGTCTGTCTGCCTGCCTTCCCTCCTGCCTGCTACCTGCTTGTTTGCCAGACTGCTTTCCCCCTGCCTACCTGCCTGACCGCCTACCTGCCTGGTTGTCTGTCTGCCTTTCTGCTTGCTTGCTCCCCTATCTGCCTTTCTGCCTGCCTGCCAATCTGGCTTTCAGCCTGTCTGCCTGCCTCTCTTCTACCTGCCTACCATCCTGCTGCCTGCCAATCTTCATGCTTGCCAGCCTGTCTGCCTACCGTGCTTACAACCTGTCTGTCTTTGCCTGCCGAGCATACAGTCTGCTTGTCTTTGCCTGCCGTTCATACTGACTGCCAGCTTTCCTGCCGTGCATACTGTCTGCCTGTCTTCCATGCATACTGCTGCCTGTCTTCTGTGCATACTGTCTTCCTGCCTACCGTACATACTGCCTGCCGGCTTGCCGTGGGTGCCTAAGGTGCATATTGTCTACCTGCCTGTCATGTATACTGCTGCCTGTGTGTTGTGCATACTGTTTGCCTGCCTACCGATCATACTTTCTGTCTGCTCTCCTAGGGTGGATACTGTTTACCTGCCTGCCGTGCATACTGCCAGCCTGCCTGACGAGCATACTGCCTGCATCCTGTCTGCTGTGCATACTGCCAGCCTGCCTCCCGTACATATTGCCTGCCTGCCTACCGTGCTTACTGTTTGCCTACCTGCCTACCGTGCATACTGCTTGCCTGCCTGTCGTGCATACTGCCTGCCTGCCTGCCTACCTAAACGTACAGATTATCTGCATGCCTTCCATGCTTACTGTCTGCCTTCCTAACGTACAGACTGCATGCCTGCTTAATCTGGATAGTGCTCTTATCTGCCGTGCATACATCCTGCCTGCCTGCCATACACATCCGTGCATATTGCCTGCCTGCTAACGTACAAACTGTCTGCCTTCCTATCTGGCGTGCATATTGCCTGCTTGCAGTGCATACTGCTCGCCTGCCTACTGTGCACACTGCCTGCCTGCCTACATGCCGTGCATACTCCCTGCATGCCTACCTACCTGCCGTGCATGTACTGCCTACCTGCCTGTTGTGCATACTGCCTGCCATGAACACTGCCTGCCTGCCTGCCTGTCTGTCATGCATAATGTCTGCCTGCTTGTCTGTCGTACATATTGTCTACCCTCCTGTCATGCATACTGTCTGCCTGCCTGCCTGTCTGTCATGCATACTGTCTGCCTACCTGCCTGTCTGTCATGCATACTGTCTGACTGCCCGTCTACTTGCATTTTTGCCTGTCTTCCTACCTGCTTGCCTGTCTGCCTACCTGCTTGCCTGTCTGCCTACCTGCTTGCCTGCTACCTATGTGCTTACCTGCATACCTACCTGCCTGCCTGCTTGCTTGCCGTTCCAGCTGCCCACCTTTCAGATCCCAGCCTGCCTCTCAAACATGCAGGAAAGGGAAAAGTTTGGTAGGCAAGCAGGCAGGCAGAATAGTAGGCAAAACGAGTGACATTAGGCAGAGAAATCAGACAGGCAGCATGCTGATATGAAGGCAGGAAAGCAGGAAGTAAGGTAGGTGTCAGTAACACTGATATGAACTGGCAGGCTTGCAGCAGTAGGCTAGCAGGCTGGCAGGCAGACCGGGAGGCTGGTAGGCTGACAGGCAAACAGGCAGGCATACTGACTTGAAAGCAGGAAGGGAGGCAGGGGTGCAAGAGGGCAGGAAGGAAGGATGAAAAACAGGCAGGCTGGGGGATTGGCAGGCAGGATGCAGGCAGGCAGCAGGCCGGCAGGTGGGTAGTAGGCTAATTGGCTGCTTGCTGGCCGGCATACAGGCAGCTAGTCAGGCAGGCAGGCAACAGGTAAGCAGCCAGCAGCCAGGAAGAGAGGCGGGCAGGCAAGGAAGCACAAACTCTTCCTACAGATGGCGTATGGGTGCCCAAAGTGAAGAAAATGCAAGAAAAGTTGTTGGATTGTGATTGGTCAGGTTTTGTCTGACGTCATGAGGGCGGCTGGTGAGTGAGGGAAGCACATACTCTTCCTACAGATGGCATTTGTGTGGCGATGGCGAGGACAATTGTGTAAAAATTTGCTGGCTTCTGATTGGTAAGGTTTTGTCTGACGTCATCAGACTTCCCGGCAAACCTGCCTGCCTCACTGCCCAGCCTTAATGTTGGTCTGCCTGCCTGTTTGCTTGCCTGTCTGCCATCCTTCTAGTTTATCGGTCTGTCTGCCTACTTGTTAAATGGACAGGGAGACTGGAGTAACTGCACGCAGGTAGCCAAACAAACTGGTAGGCAGGTGGGTTGCACGCAGGTACGGTAGGTACAGTAAGCAGACTGTTATAATCAGAGATGGATGCATGTAGGAAGGTAGGGAGGCTGGATGTCAGGAGTTAGGTGTGACAGGCGAGGAGACAGGCAACTTTGCAAAGAGGAACGTAGTCTGGAATCATAAAGACTAAACTTCACCATGGAAATGTAGGCGTTTAGAGACTTGCCATTCATCCGTGTGTGTGTGTGTGTGTGTGTGTGTGTTTCTGCTATATATGATCGTTTGTCTTCACCAAAAATAAAATATCGAGCTTCGGGCATCCCAGTGAAAGGGCTGACGTGAAGTGGAGTGAACTCTTTTGACGATGATGCTTGTTGGATGAGAAATATTGGATGCATAGTAATGGATTGGAAAGGTTTGGATGCTGTATATTAAGTGGAAAAGAGTGGATGTAGTGTAGTGGATATGATGGGATGCATGCCGTGTTGTGGATGGGAAAGAACTGATGCAGTGTAGTGAACTGGAAGGAATGGATGACGTGTTGTGGATGGGAAGGATTGGATGCCGTGTTGTGGATGGGAAAGAATGGATACAGTGTACTGGATGAGAAGGAAGGGATGACGTGTTGTGCATGGGAACAAATGGATGCAATGTTGTGAATACGAAGGAATGGATTCAGTGTTGTAAATGACATTAACCTTTTAAACATATATCGGTATTATTTGAGGAAACATTTACCTCTTAATAGATAAAATAGTTATATATGGGTGGCAGAAGTTTTCTATAGGTTTCCCTGTACCAAAAGAAAACGCATTTTCTTTGGGCAACTATTTGGGTAACTATAGGAAAAGTAACCCAGACCAAGCTATTGCCAGACGCCTCAATCCCGAACGGGAGGGAGCAAATTTAACAGCCTCGTTTTCTCTCATTGAATAAGGTTGATATTACCCAAGCTTTCTCAACACTTGAGCGGATTCCAGTGACAGTAGTTACAGGTGGAGTTTTAAATTATCCCACACACACACACACACACACACACACACACACACACACACACACACACACACACATTCCGTATCTGTCTATCAATCTATCTTTCTATATATAAATACACACACACACACACACACACACACACACACACACACACACATACACGAGTATATATAATCATATACTTACGGGTTTTCTCAGGAGCGTCCAACCCAGCAACGTCAAGTTGGGGTCGATCTGTCTGAAGAGGGTCACTGCCTTGATCGTCCTTTTCCTTCACTTTTGACCTTATTTGACCCCACATTTTCTACAGTTCTTGACGCCCACATATTGTCACATTCTTTTCAGTGTTCTCTAGGTAGGAACATTGTTACTGTTGGTGTTAATAAGATTCTTCATATGATAACAGTTTGCATTTGAAGTACCAACATATTTACTTCTCTGACACAGTGTTGGTGATGGTGGAGTCATGCTGGTAGTAATGTTGGATGGGAGAGAGACGCCGGTTAGGGCTTGAATTCTATAGTTTCTCTAACGTTGCGCTACACAGATCCCATCTTCAGAAAGTCTGGTTCTGTTTTGCCCGAAACGTTAGAGAAAATAAAGAATGCCAGCTCTAACCTGCGCCTCTTTCCCACTCAACATTTCCATTTGTTGTAATGGATTATCTTAATGCTGGTAGTCTAGATATAAGTAGGATCGTTATTGGCTCATTACTGAATTATCATGACCTTAATTACCCTCTTAGTTACTTATTTCTGTGACTGCAAGATAATTGTCTCATCTGTATGCTTGTCTTTCAGGTCAGATAAGCGCTATCAAAATTCTTAGCCAATTTTTCTTTCTTCTTCATCTACTCAATCGCCAGTTCGAAGTCTCATTGGTTCTGACACCAATATGACAATGTTTTGATTAAGTACTGATGTTGCTATGGCGAGATTTTGAGCGCTAGTGAGGTAATATGAAGGATAGCGCTTTTGAACACTAGTAGTAGTAGTAGTAGTAGTAGTAGCAGCAGCAGTAATACTACTACTACTAATTAAAATATCAATGATATTAATATTCGCAAAAATAGTAGTAGTAGTAGTAATAGCAGCAGCAGTAGTAGTAGTAACAGTCGTAGTAGTGGCATTGGTAATAGTTGTAGTTGTATTAAATAATAACAGTTTCCTACACCACTTACAATAAAATACGCCCCTCGGCTGTCAGGCAAGGACAAAAGTAAACAATTTATATAACAAAAGTGAATTTATTTTTACCAATTATTCTGGAAGCAGCTACATTGTTTGGGGGTTATGGAGGAGTGGGGGTGGAAAAAAAAAAGAATGGTTACCTGGGATGGTTCATACATAGCGCGTCTCAGGTCTTGTGTGTGCATGGGACGGCTCAGTCAGATTTAAGAGTGTTTATCTTGGATCTGTTTCTACTTCATTTTCTTGTTTTGTAATTCATCTTCTTACTGGCTCACTAACCTCTGTCTCACTGCCTCACTGTTGCATCTTTATCTCTTTTCTATCGTTACTTCAATGGTCATTGCTCCTCCTAACTGCGTGCTTGTATTCCTTCTCCTTTATATCAGGCGCGTAGCACCCGTCTGGCAGCAAAGTCTCATCTTTTTTCTGTCCAACTCTCTAATGCAAGATTTAACTGTTACTGCAAATCCTTCATGGATGCTACAGGTCATCTCTGGAACTGTCTCCCTCTGTCTGTATTTTCTATTGCCTATATCTCCAGTCTTTCAAACGCAGTGTGTCCAGCATCTCGAAATGAACGGATCCTGAATTTGGCTCCCTGTTGTCTTTTTTTTTTTTTTTTCCTTGGAGGGAACAATCATACGGGCTCCTGGTCTTTGGTTCCTTCTTTCTTGCGTGAAAAAAATCATCATCATCATCATCATCTTATTCTTCCCCGTTTTTTTTTTCTCTCTCTCTCTCATTTCACGAAGCAAGTTAAATTAACCGCTCCACGCCAGCAGACTGAACCGTTCCCGTAACACACAAGCCTGCAGAGTGCAATATAGGGACACTCCTGCATTTCGTACAATAAACACAGTAGGTAGTAATGGTGTCTTCAGCTTTCAGTGTAGAGCCCGGGATTGGATGTCGCCAAACAGGTTATACCATTTCCAGTTTTTTTTTTATAGGTACCCTAGGGTTTTACTCTGTCTGTCTGTCTCTGTCTCTGTCTCTGTATCTCTGTAGCTGAATAGAATCGGCTGGAATGAACTGGAATAATAATATATAGAGTTAGCCCTCTCGTTGACGGGGCAATGTTCATTGTAACACGCTTGGTCCCACTGAACACACCACCACATCACCACCACCACCATCACCACCCTGTAGCCATCACCACCACCATCGATACCCTCATTATCCTCATCATCGTCATCATCTTCACCATAATCATCACTACAGGTAAAAGTTCACGTGTGTGTGTGCTGGGGAAGACTTAAGTAATTTCTCATGTGCCAATTGAATAAACACAAGCCCACACGTCAACAACGGGAGCTGTACCTTCAGACACTCTCCACCTGCAAAGATACAGAAGATACAATAGAAACGAAAAGACAGAGATACATAATAAAGTTATGCCAGAAGGAGAGACGCCAACACCCACAGACACAAAGGAGAGGGAGATACAAAGAATTTCATTGTAGCTTATGTTACAAAATTATAAATGAACTTCCACACAGTCTGCTCCTGCAAAGATACAATATGTTACAGGGCGATAGAAAGAAGTTAGCCAGTAAAATAGGTAAAAATTGGCAGAGTTAATTTTTTCCCAAAGTTCTCTTCTTACTGTTTCCATTCTTTTTTTTTAAATAGCTTGAATGGTGGTTGAAGTAGGGCCGAGAACTGAAATACACCTGGCCCTGAAATATACCCGGCCTTACCTGAAATGTACTTGGCCTTGATATATATCAGGCCACACCTTAATACCTGGGCACACCTGAAACATACCTGGCCATCTTTGAAATATACCTGGCCAGAAGTGAAATATACCAGACCATTCCAAGAATTTACCTTGCCACACTTGAAATATATTTTGCCCTCCCTGAAATATACCTGGTCACACCTGAAATATACCTGGCAACATGTGAAATATACCAGACCATTCTAAGAATTTACCTTGCCACACCTCAAATATATTTTGCCCTCTCTGAATATACCTGGTCACACCTGAAACATATCTGGTCACACCCGAAATATATTTAGTCATCCATGAAATTTACCTGGCCATACCTTAAGGATTCCTGGCCACGCATGAAATATAACTGGCCACCCTTGAAATATATCTGGCCCTGAAATATTTCTGGCCACCTCTGAAAGATACCTGGCCGCCCCTGGCAACTCCTGAAATATACCTGGACCAGAAATATACCTAGCCGTACCTGAAATATACTGGACCTGAAATATACCTGATCTGAAATATACCTGGCCCTGAAAAATATATGGCCACCCCTGAAATATACCTGGCCAACCCTGACATACACCTGGCCACACATGAAAGATACATGGCCCTACTTGCAATATATCTGGCCACCCCTGAAATACTCCTGGCCACAAATGAAATATACCTGGCCAGACCTAAAATATACCTGGCCACCCCCGATATATACCTGTCCACCTGAAAAATACCTGGCCACCCCAGAAATATACCTGGCCACCCCAGAAATATACCTGGCCACACCTGAATTATACCTGGCCAAACCTGAAATACACCTTGCCTGAAATGTACCTGGCTACCCCTAAATTATACCAGACTGAAATATACCTGGCCACACCAGTAACATACCTGGTATGAAATGTATCTTGCGACCACCGAAATATAAATTGCCACACCAAAAATAAACCTGGTCTTAAAATATACCTGGCCACCTGAAATATACCTGGCCAACCTGAAATATGTCTGGCCACACCTGGAAAATGTCTGGCCACACCTGAAGTATGTCTGACCACAACTGAATTATACTTGGCCACCCATGAAACATACCTTGCCTGAAATATACCTGGGGTGAAATATACCTGGCAATCCCTAAAATATACGTGACTGAAATATACCTGGCCACATCTGAAATATGCCTGGCCATACCTGAAATAAACCTGGCCCCCCTGAAATATACCTGGCCATTCCTGGAACAAACATGGCCTGAAATATACCTGGTCACCCTTGAAATATACCTGGCGTAAAATATACCTAGCCATTATTAGAACACACCTGACTGAAAAATGCCTGGACACACCTGAAATATACCTGACCTTAAATATACCTGGCGGAAAACATACCTGGCCACCCCTGAAATACACCTGACTGAAATATACCGCACCACACCTGAAATATACCTGGCTTAAACCTGGCCACACCTGATATAGACCCGGCTTGAAATTTACTTGGTCACTCCTGAAATATACCTGGTCTGAAAGAAACGTGGCCACATCTGAAATATACCTCCCGCACCTGAAGTACACCTCACTACTCCTGAAATATACCTGTCCACACGTGAAATATACCTGGCCACCCCTGAAATACACCTGGCCACACCTGAAATATAAGTCGCCTTTTATATTCCCGGCAACTCCTGAAATTTACCTGACCATGAAATATATCTGGCTGCACCTGAAATACACCTGGCCACTCCTGTAATAGATTTGGCCAACCTAACTTTCAGAATGCAACTGGAATGTGATATTTACGAGCAATCCTGTATTTAAGACGCACACACACACACACACACACACACACACACACATATCAGAGAGCACATACCTTCAGTGGACTAGGGATGTAGCTAGGGTCCATGATCTCCACTTCTGCCGAGGCCTTGTGGACCTAGATCACACAGACAAAGGGTTATTATAATCATATATGGAGGGACAGGGAGAGATGTGTTGTTATATGTTTAGGTTATAATAGAAGTTAGTATTTTTATAGGCGCGTTCAGTGCTTAGAAATTTATTAGACGGATAGATAGAGAGAGAGAAGAGACAGAAATGGATAGGCAGACTGACAGATGGATGGATAGATGGATGGATACATAGAGATATAGTGGTTGGACAGACTGACTGATACAGATGACAAACAGATGCAGTGAGAGAGAGAGAGAGAGAGAGAGAGAGAGAGAGAGAGAGAGAGAG
>JAGKTI010025403.1:0-13992 GCA_018397915.1 Birgus latro
GTCGCACTATTGACGAACTAGTGGAGGCCACCGGAGTCTCTTGGAGCGCAATCAATGGATTTTGACACAAGATCTTGACATGCACCGAGTCTCGGCAATATTCGTCCCCCGTCTTCAAACAGAGGATCCAAAAGCAAATCGTGTGAACGAGTGTCAGGGCTTGAAGAAACAGTTGAGAAATGATCAAGAATTCCTTTCAAATGTCACTACGGGTGCCGAGACCTGGGTTTACAGGTATGACCGCGAATCCAAGTTGCAGTGCACGCAGTGAATGGTACCAACATCTCCAAGACCGAGAAGAGCACGTCAGGTCAGGTTCAGCAGCAATGTTGACCTTGTTATTTGGGCACTGAGAGAGTTATTCACAAAGAATTTGTTCCCCGTGGACGGACTGTGAACCTGCAGTTTTATATTACAGTGCTGAGGCGTGCACAGCAAAGCATCAGGCGCAGTTGTCCAGGGAAGTGTCGCTCCGAGATATGGTTCTGTCTCACCACCACAACGCCCCATCACACGCCACATTGTCAGTTCAACAATTTTTCGCCCAAAACAACGTCGTTGTTGCTCCGCACCCCCAGTACTCGCCAGATCTCGGTCCTGTGATTTTTTTCTTGTTCCCTAAGATTAAACTAGAAATGAAAGGAAAACGATTTTGCAACTTAGAAGAAATCCAGAACAAAAACACGAGTCTCTGGACAAGGTGACAGAAGACAACTACAGAAAGTGTTTCCAAGATTGGGCAAAGCATTCGAATAAGTGTGTAGCGTCTCAAGGAGAGTACTTTGCGGCGAACGAAAATGGGTTTACTGTATGTTTTGCAATGAATTTTTTGGTAAGCAGTTTCATGAATTTGGGGGTTCCCTTTCTTAACGAGGAGATGGACAGTAAGGTGTAATAAGCAAAATAAGTTGCTTAGGAAACGATGTTCGGGAACTTCCTTAGCCAACGAGAATATGGGCCGAGGTGTTGCTAGCGTCAGATGGTCGGTGGTGACAGTAACTACACTCAGGCGCCTATGACTGACTCAGAGATGAAGAGAAGTGTCCGGCACTAAATGAAATAAAGTATAAAAGTAGTTTCCTTCATGAAAGAGTTATTTCTTTCATGCTTGCATCTTCTCTAGTTGTTGTTGCTGTTGCCCAATCCCTGTCTGTGTTACCAAGCAGACCCGTCGACCACAGGTAAGCAAGTGGTTCCGTGTGGCCGACCCACAGGTACAATATAGTACATACGCCGAGTAGTGATACGTCATCCCCTTGTGGTGCACATCGTTCCACCAGGCTGTGACCAGGTGCTTCCCACGGTGAGGTGCAGGGAAACATGGAGAGGTTCAGCTCCTGGGCTGGGGCCGCAGCAGTTCTGGCCGGGGTGCACAGCGCATCCATGTGTAGGCTTCCCTTCAGCGCCTGTGTTGATTCTAGTGAACGCCAGACGATTTAATTCCTTGGGAGTTAATTATAGAAGCCTGAGATTGTTAATACCGTCATAATTAGCCTTCTCATTTTCGGGATAAATGAGAAGTGAAGCTTGGACCTTGTTGGAGGAACAGAAGTCAAGAGAGAGAGGAGTGGAAATGAGTTATGTGAGAGGAGCATGTGGAGTCACATGGAGAGACAGACTGACATATGAGGAAATGAGGGATCGCTGTGGTGTGGATGTGGATGTGATAGGAAGCGTTAGGAGAAACATGTTAAGGTGATTTGGCCATGTGGAGGGGATGGAGAGTGAGAGACTGACGAGGAGAGTGTATGTGAGTGAGGTGGAGGGGGAGGAGAGGGTGGGGGAGGCCAAGGATGAGATGGAGGGATGGAGTGGAGAGGTATATGAGAGAGGGGGGTGTGAGCTGGGAGCCGGGCAGTGAAATGGCGGGGGACAGGGCGACATGGAGGCGATATGTTTGTGGCCACCCCTTACGGGTTTAAGGCGTCTGACAATAGATAGATAGATAGATTTTAGGGATAAATCCAGCATGGTAATCCCCCTAACCCAGGATATTTTATTCAGCTGAGAGGGGCTGTGAGTGCTTAATACCCTCTTGTCATACTGATCTAACAATGCAGTGTCGTCATTTACACAGCAAGCTTCGTGTCTTTGTTCCTCTCTCCCAGTTCCAAGAAATTTCCTTCATCGCCATCCTTTCATTCCTCGGTCTCGTTCATTCCTCTCATTCACTACTACGTCTCCCACAATGAATAAAATAGTTAAGTCAGTTATCAGCAAGAACAATATGAATAATGCCTGCACAGACTAAAAGATATACTGTAATGTTGCTATGGTAGTTGTTCATTAATCTGGTACTCTTCATTCCTCCATCCTCGCCTGCCAGTCCCATTCTTTCACATCTCCATTCCTCTCACACACGGTTGCATCTCCTACCTTGAATGAAACAGGCTTCCTTTAACTAAAATATAATAAAACAGATGTCCCCAGACTAAAGAATATATTGTATCATCCCAGGCTATTCATTAATCTAGTAATCTTCATTCCTCCGTGCCCGTCTCCCAGTGCCATTCTCACCGCCTCGTCCATTCCTCTCATCCACCACAGACTCCCTGATTACTCGCTTAGGTTCCTGCTACTCTAATCAACGCTCCTCTGTTCCACTCGTCTCCATTTTCAACTTTAATCTTGTATTCAATATGGACACACCATTATATTTCAGCCGACCGTTCTTACGCCCACGTTCCGACCAATCAGTTCTGACGTTCACTGTACTTCCCGGATAGATGTCCAGAGTAGCCGTGTCCAGTTATTTCTCATATCTTACTCCCAAATTCATGTACTAATTGTCCATCTCGTACTCTTAATGTGGTGTTCCTTGTGTTCCTTGAATTGTACCATATCTATGAAACAACAGCATACAGAGCGTGTGTGTGTCCTCCAAGGCAGTATCCCCCATTGGAAGGAAGCTGGGAGAGAGGTAGATTGGATGAGAGGAAGGCAGAGAGTAGGAAGGGAGGGAGGCAGAGAAACGGATAAAGACAGGCAGATCAAAAGGTGTAGAGGGACAGAAGAAGTGAGAGAGAGAGTGAGAAACAGCAGCGGCACCTCCCACTGTGGAAGAGAGAGAGAGAGAGAGAGAGAGAGAGAGAGAGAGAGAGAGAGAGAGAGAGAGAGAGAGAGAGAGAGAGAGCGCACAGGTTCGTTTATAAGGCTGTCAAGGCCCGTAGCCCCTCCTGTCAAGTGTACAAAGGGCAGACAGCTAAGATGAAAATACATTTGTCCACTCTGCTACCTGCCCCCCCCCTCTCTCTCTCTCTCTCTCTCTCGTACGGGAATATATCTCAACACGTCTCCTTAACTCATTTATTTTTCACACCTTAATCTTCAATGGTGTCTTAGTGGTGCAAATTATGTTCTCGGCCTGGATTTTCGTCGGGTAAGAAAGCTCCCTAACACATCTTCCTTAGTTATTTGTTCTTGGATATTGCTGTGTAGTATCGTTTAGCACGTTAAATATGCAGAGTATGCGGATATTAGTGACCAAAAACAACGCGTAAGTTGATGGTAAGGTGTAATGCGAAATAAATCTCTTAGGAACAGGTGTTAGGGAGCTTCCTTAACAGACAAGAACACAACAGACTGAGTAATGGAAACAGCAAACAAGACATTATTAACAAACTCACAGTAGGGCATAGGCAATAAGCAAAATAAATCGTTTATTGAGAGGTGTTAGGGAGCTTCTTTAACCGACAACAACATCACAGACTGAGCACTGGCGGATTTAGGGGGGGGGGGTGGAGGCCATTGGGGCCATCACCCCCCCCCCTGCGAGGTATGTTGGCGCCCCTCTGTAATTCCTTCCAGTTGTTTGTTGCGCCTCTTGTTCCTTTCAACTCCTAGGGCCATAGGCAAGAGCGTCGGGCACCTCACCCTCACTCAGACACATACAGTAGATGCTGCACACATAAAGCATCTTTTAATACATGTTTGTGTGTGAGTGTGTGGAAATGGGGACGTTAGGGAACTTTTTCTTACAGAAAACGTTCACTGTATGTCTAGCCTAATCTTCTAAAAGTTACTCATAAGAATTAGATATATACGTAATAAGTAGTGAAAATTTAAATAAGCTGGCTACTAGCGGCCGCCACTTTCTTGCTCCCCCCCCCCCCCAGAATAGCCGTCTATGGCGCCCCTTTCTTGCTTGGCCCATCCCCCAAAATAGCCGTCTAGATCCGCCTATGAGACTGAGTAATGGAAACAGCAAATAAGAGATTATTAACAAACACATAGGAGGGTAGCAGATAATAAGCAAAACAAATCGCATGGTGAGAGGTGTTAGGGAGCTTCCTTTACCGACGAGAATACGAGTGCCATTCTGAATAACAAAAAAGCAAACAAGAGGTTATTGATATCTTAAGGCTTTTGTGAACCCCTCCCTGCTGAGGAAATCGTATGTCGTCGACTAGAATGAAATACTGTACTTTTTTTTTTTACTATATCTTGGCCCAGATTTTCGCCATTTTGCAGCCTATTTCAAGAAGTTCAAAAAATGCGGTACAGTAGCTTGATATCCTTTAATCAGCACTCCGTGACTAGCATCATATTCCAGTGCTGATCTATTGTTACAGCTTAGCATTCAAGATTGAGACATGGCACTTTTAGGCCAAGTTAGGGTAAAAAGGGTATAGATGCCAAGATGTGAGGGTCCGCGGCACTACTACTGATACTCCCAGGCCGCCACAACTCACCCTCACCCAGGTAAAAGCCACAAACCTTACCTGCAGCACAAGACCACACCTGCTGGCACCAGGAAGGAGTATTACTTGTAATAATGATAAGTAAATGTGCCCTCTGGCTTCTGTGTCTCACTTGAATAAAAGCAAAAACATCCTCACGTTTTACCTAGAACGGAAAACTAAATACGGCGTTAGAATGATAGGGATAATCGGGACTAAAAAAAAAACATTCATTTACTTTTCCTTTTATCATCCAGACATACATGCAGATTTACAGCCACCCAGGGTACAGTATAACCCCATATTTACAACCCAGCCACGGCAAATACATCACTTAAGATCGAGCACTTCACAACCACTCACACTTCACTATGGTAACGTTATACTGAGGACGAAAATTACAACCTGTGTAGTGTAGTGTAGATCCATACCAGATAAAAGGTGAAGATGGCCAGATATCAACACATACTCTACTGTAATTTCCAACCTGCTAAGTATTACAAAATGAAGTAGTATATGTGTTGTTAAGTAAGACATATCCTCTTTGTATCTTTAGTTGACCATGTAAGGAAAACGTACAACCCACATCACAACTGCTCCCAGCCTACCTACCTACCGGCCGCCTTGCTTACCTTCCTACCTACCCTCTTTGCCTACCTCCCTACCATCTTCCTTACCTACCACCCTACCTACCTCCTTACCTGCCTCCCTACTTATCTCCCTACCTACCTTTTTGCCTACCTCTCTACCAACACCCCTCCCTCAACCCTCTCTACTTCCACTACTTACTCAGGCTGTGAAATACGTGTACTTATATATTTATTTACTTAATTTACTTATCTATTTATTTTTCAATTTGCCAGTATTAAGTGGGTTGTAGCAAAATTGTGATATGTGTATGAATTACTGCATTTTTCCGTCTTTCAAATTAAACCAATTTTATGACTATTCCTGTAAATAAAGAAGCCGCCTCTGTATCTCTATCCCTCTAGTCCACGACCTTTTTGTGGCCAGCGTAACTTTGGGTTTGACCTGAGCGTCGACCACTGAGAAGGCCCACCATCAGCCTGAGATGATTCACTTGGAACTCCAGCCATGCAAACTGGTCCATAACTGCATGTAAAGAGTGCAGGAAGGAACGGACGTACGGACGGAAAACTCTCTACTCAACCACGCTCAAGGCCTCTGCTTCGTCTTCGGGGGTGTCTGCTGCCAACACAAGAATTATATGGTGCACAGAGTCTGCACATGATGATACAAGTCGTCATGAGTCACTTGTTGTCTGATCTCACACACGCTGGATGTCAAGAATATTAGTCTTATTATCGTCCTTCATATGAGGATGATAACACGGCGATTCTTGAGCACATCGTCATACATAATAATGCTGTGTTATTCTACTTTTCATCTATTGCCAGACGCCTTAATTCTGTAAGAGGTAGCCTAAAACAAATCGCCTCCATGTCGCCCTGTCTGCCATCATTTCACTGCCCTGCTCCCAGCTCACACACACCCTCTCTCGTATACCTCTCCACTCCATCACTCCATCTCATCTTTGGCCTCCCCCTCCCTCTCCCCCGCTCCACTTCACTCACATACACTCTCCTCGTTAGTCTCTCACTCTCCATCTTCTCCACATGGCCAAACTACCTTAGTATATTCTCCCTAACGCTTTCTATCACATCCACACCGCAACGCTTCTTCACTACGTAATTAATAACTGGTATTGATCGTGACAGTTGACTGGAAAAACATTTGGAGTGGTGTTGAGGTGTGCGTTTTGGTTGTATAACAGAACAAGAAGATGGCGTAACGTGTTCTTCGTCGATATATATTACTACCATTTTTCCCTCACAGTATTAAAGGAAGACATCATTTCTAGGTCTCATCTACCAATGTATTGAACAAATAAACGGAAATTATTCAACCACAGCCTCTCATCCCCATTTTCAAAGGGCAAGTTTCTTTATTACATTCATTTTTTCCTCACAATTCAAACTTATACAAGAGGATGGCAAAATCTACGTCACATCAACGTAATATAAAGTATAATTGAGGGTGGAGCTGCATTAATCGTGCTTTACAACCGCAGTCACGATTTGGGTCACCGTGTAAAGCATAACCTCGTAAACCAAGGCCGTGTAAAACAAGGAAGCACTGTAATCCTAAATATGTACTGGTAGGCTGTGTGAGTGTGATGTTCAAGGCAACAGACAACGAACACGAGCTTCCTGTTTCATATCACTGGCTGGAGAAAGAACACCTACTTTTCCATTGGACGGTTTCTCGCTCCTGACGAAATAAAAAGATGACATTGTGATTACGGAGATTGTTGCAGTCTTTTTATCTGTGTCTATATCCTTTGCCTGCTGTGCCGTACATATACCTGAGGATATTATTTCACAGCCCTTTGAGCACTGAGTGTGATTAGCAGTTAATTTTATTTCCTAATTTCTGGCGACGTCGTCTTCTTTTTAATTTACTCCTACTGAGAAGAGATCAAATTCAACTTACATGCCCCTCACAGTAAAGGGGTTTATTAAGGATCTATCCAAAGCCTCTAGTGAAATAGTGCATCCTGAGCTGAATAACACCGCCAGGAGACAAGAACAAACAGAGAAAAGCGTCCTGGGCCAGTGTGTACAATGTGTGACCTGAGCCACGAACGATGTCAATGGCACAGAACACTTTTCACGAATTGTGAATATGCTCATATTATACGTGTACTTTCTAGCTAAGTACTTCCCCAAATCCATAGTTGTGTTTCCATATATAACATAACTCTAAGGTCCATCGTAGTTACTTTTGCCACACCGGAGTTCTACCGGGCCATTTCCTATCTGTTCACTCGCTAACCCGACTGCTTTGTTAGTACCATAACTTCAGTACTCGCACACATTCATACTACTTAATGTACTATTTTTCTCAGGCTTTTTATCACTGGGACACATACAATTGCTAAACATTACAATTTTATCTTTAGAACAATATTAATTCTTATCTTTTTTTTATGCAAGGAAGAAGGAACTAAACGCTAGGAGCCTGCAAACTGTTCCTTTCAAGAAATCTGGTGTTTGTTCCCCAGAGTTTATGTCTTCAGTGATGCACAGTCAAATGAACAACAGTTTTCACAGTCTGGAGAAGGATAAGTGTCGATGCAAATGTTATGCTGCTTATTTCACACTCTGTTATAGATCTGTTGAGTCATCATATGTAGATGATTTTGTGATAATTGACCTCCATCCCCTGGTCTCAGATGAAGGCGTGCAGGTGTTTGTGGAAGGCAGCAAGGTAGGCAAGGATGAGGTTGGCGTGGGGTTGATGGTCCTTGTACTGGTGTCTCAGATGAACGCGTGCAGGTGTTTGTGGAAGGCAGCGAGGTAGGCAAGGATGAGGTTGGCGTGGGGTCGGTGATGGGGGTGTATGGCCCAGCAGAAGGCCATCACTTTGTACAGGTGGTCGGGGCAGGTGACGGGTTGGGCCAGCCTGTAGCCGTGACGCAGGTACTCGGCCAATTCACACCACGACACCTCCAGGTACGGCTGCTGTGCCAGGGTCGTCAGTTCCCACACCAGCACGCCGTACGACCACTGACACACACACAAACACCCGCAGGTTAGTATTTGTGGAGTGCATGATATGGTTTGACTTTCGATAGGAAGGTGGGTTATAATGATGAAGAAGCTGAACTACATTTCTTTTAATACATATATATATACTGTATATTTGCTGTAGGACCACTGACACTGACATAAAGACAAGTAGGTATTCTGGTTTGTGAGAAAATAGGGTAGGATGATGATGATGATGATGATAAGGATGAGGATAAGGAGGAGGTTAAGCTGTGAAGTTCAAAATACATCACAGAGAAGAAGATGTTAGAGAAGCTCCCAACCCATCAAGAACACGTCCCACTGTGATAAACATTAAGCCACTCACCACATCACTGGCGGTGGACACATGCCTCTCAGTGATAGCCTCCAGCGCCATCCACTTGATCGGTAGCGCCACTTCGCCATCCACAGATTCATAGTCACCGGGGAAGAGGTCTCGAGACAGTGCCGCGTCCGTGAGTCGAAGTTCCAGGTTATCACTAACTCTGTTGTGCAGGAATTGGTTTGGAAAGATGGGCAACTATACTCATTTTTTTTTTTCGAGGCGATGATGCACTTGACAGGTTGGTGATGATTGGCTGAATGCAACATTACTTCATAATCTCTTTACTCGTTGGCAATATTAATTGACAACATAAATCTGGGGGGGGGGGGGTGGAATCTGGGTTAGTATGTTATCTGGACATGTTGCATTCAGCCAATCATCACCAACGTGTCAAGTGAGTATAGATACTGACTGCATATATATATCTGAGGTAATACGAAGCTGTTTTCCACTCTGTTATGCAAGTGTTGGACTAGAAGTATTTATGGTTATCTTTAAATAAGAGTACAGTATTAGGAAGCCATTGTCAATTTCTGGCAGGTATGATGAGTATCATTGTTAGAAAAAATATATGAAGGACTTACACACAGTTCCTGGCGGCGATGTCCCCATGCACAACACTGGCTGTGTGAAGGAAGGCGAGGCCCTGAGCCGCCTGCAGCGCCAAGTCCACCACCTCTGCCGCCCTCAGGTGACCTCCTCGCTGCTCCTGTAGGTATCTGCACACAGACAAGGTTTTTGGTTAATTAAAATAGAATCATGCCTGTCGACTGCATTATGCGTTATTAAGACAGATAACAAAGAACTAAAGATCTGAGGAAGGGAGATTCTGTAACTCTATACTCCCTTTTGAATCAGTGTTGGCGTCATTGCCACATAATCAGTCTCAGGTGTTGCCAGCCAGCACTGCATTATGGTTCCCATTCAAGAGCAAGGTGGGGAAATGTTGCAACAAAGCTCCAGTAAATCGACTAGAAACTAATAAGAAAATTTCCAACCCGAATAAAACCACCTAGCTGTTGCAAGATATAAAAGCTATTGTGCAGAAGGCTTTCAAGTATTGGCTACCATAAAACAATGGATATCGTATCATCCGTATGGTATCAGTTATCGAGGCTCCATCATGCTTCCATGCGTCAGTTTGGACACCTAATGTCAGTTCTTCACGCTGCTCGATCTCTGGTAGCCCTCCTATTCAGTTCTAATCCCTGAGGTCATGCTCTGTGACCTCATCCCATGTCTTTTTAGGTGTGTCTCTTGCAACCGTACCCTCGACTTTCATATTTCTCACTGCCTGCACCCAACTCTAATCCTCCATCCTTTTAACATGACCAAACCATCTCAGTCTACCCTTCCTCATCACATCAGTACATTCCTATCAACTCTTCAGTCTTGAACCTAGCACCCCCAGGCCTCATGTAACAGGAGGCACTACAGGTCATCTAATCACTGCCGTTTCTGTACATTTGAGCCTACAAATATCCCCTCCCTTTACAGCCCGGGTCTTACTACCATACAGCATTGCTCTCCAAACACATGCCACATACAAGGATCCCTTAGTGTCAGGAGAGGCAACAGCTCCCTGAACTTCCTCCAACCTCTCCTTAAGCTTGCCATATATGTCCCCAAGGTATTAAAAAGATAAAAAATAAAAAAATAAAAACTTCTCTACAGACTCAACAGACTAACCAGCAAGATCGGTCCTTTCACGCCTGGCAATCTCTACATATTCTCCACGACACACCGCACACATGAAATCATCATTATTCCGCCGTCAACCTGTAATACCACTACATCTCATATGCACCCACTCATCACAAACACTGCACAAGATGGAAATACTTCCCACACCCATGTGGCAAATCGCACATGGCCACTCTCCCTCTGCTTTGACAGTACCGCCACCAGCCCTAGATATCAAAACTTTTGTCTTATCCACATCTGCATTCAAACCCTTGTGCCCCATACCATCTCTCCATTTCCAAAATCTTTCCTCCACCTCTCAGTCATTTCCTGCAATGCGGCAGGAAAATGTGCTACTGTCCACAGTTGTGGTGGTGGTGCAAAGGGATTCACAGGTTATTTAGAGATGTATTTACCAAGCCTTTTGCTTTCCGACACCCAAAATATCACATACTTCCGGTGACCCAATATGATGGTGCAGATGCAAAAGTTACCCGTTACTCCCAGTCCTTCACTTATGCAACAGGTCAACTCTGGAACTGTCTCCCTCTGTCTGTATTTCCTACTTTCTATGATCTCCAGTCTGTTAAATGCAAGATGTCCAGGTATCTCGAAATGAAAGGATCTTGAATTTGGCTCTGTATTTTTTTTTTTTTTTTAAGGAACGGTTTGCGGGCTCCTGGCCTTTGGTTCCTTTTCCTTTGCATAGAAAAAAGGTAGCTCTGACCACTTCAATGTCATGGCGTATTATATAATCTATTAGTGCCACCACCAGACGATTATATTTTGATTTGGAGAGGCATTTTGAACTGGAGGAGTTACATATAACCTTCATTAACCCCTTTGCTACTGTTACGAAGGGGGATTTACCAGTTAGGTGTTCGAGAATTTTGTAGACATCTACTGTAGGCTGGTATCGGTACGATCAGAGTTGCCAGTTTCTTGCTGTTTGGAGCGTAGTTGTTTCGTAAGTTATGAATTAATTTTTATGCTCTTTTTCTCTATAATGTTTTATTTACGTGATTGTTCGTTAAATTATGTAATTTAATTTAAGTTTGGTAATTGATTTAGAGTGTTATGTACTGTAAGAAGATTGGCATATTTTGGTTGTCTCTTAGTTGGCAACTGTTAACTGCCGCACCGTCGAGTTCGTCCTAGACGTTTCTCTATATAAGGGTGAGGAATGAGACACTAGTTGTGACCGGAGAGAGGGAGAGAGAGAGAGCAGCTGACCATGCTAGACGTCAGAGCTGACGATAACGCCTGCGACCCGTTGAGGGGGGCTAGAAGTCAGCCACAGGTTCCTGCAGCCCAGAAGATCAAGGGGACTGTAGTTTGGTTTAACGTAAGTGCGGGGTACGGGTTCATCAAACGCCAGGATACTGGTGTTGATGTTTTCGTGCACCGTTCGGCGATCGTTAAGCCGAATCCACGACACCTACAACGCTCCCTAGGTGATGGAGAGCGGGTGGAATTTGGTCTGTTTGGGACTCCAAAGGGTCCTGAGGCCCGGGATGTTACTGGACCGGGAGGTGTGGCTGTGCAGGGCTCTGCTTATGCACGGCGACGTCTCACGGCCCAGGGACATCAGGCTAGGGATCCTGGGAATTCCAAACAACTAAATCTCCTCGTGGAGATGTGTGTCGCGACGGCGAAGGCTTTTTGTGGGAGTGATAAGGGGGCTTTGCGCGTTCTCCTCCCTAGGATCTTTGAGGAGAACGGGCTGCCTTCC
Source organism: Birgus latro (assembly GCA_018397915.1). Classification (NCBI taxonomy): domain Eukaryota; kingdom Metazoa; phylum Arthropoda; class Malacostraca; order Decapoda; family Coenobitidae; genus Birgus; species Birgus latro. The sequence continues at coordinate 12,034 of JAGKTI010025403.1, forward strand.
CTTGTCATTCCCGAGTGCTTCGCCCGCGACATACACTCGATTCCCCGCCGACGGGGGCGTAGGGCCCGGCAGCGACGATCTGCTGCCCCTCGTCAGACCCCGAGGAAGAGGCTGCGACTCGAGGCTCCCCTCAACAGGGAAACTGTTACTCCCTCTGTTGACGACCCGGCAATGTCCAAGATCACGATCCAGACCACGGCAGAGGTTCACGAGCAACCATCGATGACGGAGGAGGGGCAGGAATCTTCAGATACTGCCTCCATGGCCGAGGAAGCGTCGACCGGCTCCTTGGCCGAGGAGGAGATTCGTGAGTCCTCCCCTCCTCCAGCAGCAGAGGGCCTTCCATCTCGCCCTCCAATCATCGACCTCAAGAATCGGCTAGATGTAGCCTCCTACCGCCACTTCCTGACCCTCGATGCCCACACCCGGTCGTACCAGCTCGGAGCCACGACCTACACCACCCTCTACGACCTGCTCCGGGCTGCCGACATGGGTGAGGAGATCATACCCATCCTGATCATTCGCGGGGAGGAGGCACGTCTAGCCGACGTGAGAGCCTTCTACCATATGCTCCCGCCACGATTGCGGTAAGAGCTCGGCCAGTAGTGACGTGAGGCTGTCCTGACTACCTTCCCATATATATTTGGCTGGCCTAATGTCCCCCAAGAGGACGATGGCCATTAAGCCCCCCCCCAAAAAAAAAAACACACACACACACACACTGGTTGTTGTTAAGGTTAAGGATTAGTTGGGCTTCAGTCAGTTTGAGTGAAGTTTAGCCGGTGCAGTATCAGTGAAGTTTGTATATTTTCGGTACTTGTGAAGTTATTGAAGTGTTATTGTGAAAACAGTGAAGTGTAAAAACAGTAAAGTGTTGACAAGCATTAACTGTGAAGTGTTGTCAAGTATTAAGTGAAATTGCAGTTAGTACAGTTTGTATACGTCCAGTGCTTGTGAGAACAGTGAATTGAAGTTAGCAGCCATTAAGTGGAATTATTTGGTAAATAAAGACAGTCAACTTTAAGAAGCCAGTGTTTATCTTCGCCTCAGCTGATCTTGTGTACTGTACACCTAAAGGCTGACCATAGGAAGTACGACTCACTGGGCAAAGTCCTTCCTATACTGAACTACTGCTGTTGGAGCCTGTGGCAGTGTGGGGACTGGGACGCAACACTACCAAAGGTTCTGAAGTTCAGTAAAGTTGTTTGGTGGTAACGCAAATAAAATGTACCAATTGTTATGTTATCCACTTTCCCTTATTTCTTTACTATACATTAGTTTTTTAGATGTCACTTGTAAAAAGGAACAAATTATTTTTTATGAAACACTCGAGCAGATCCCTTATAAGGCAATCCGATATTCTTCGTTTACAATATATAACCAATATATCAAGATCGTGGTTTAAAAAATTACAGAAATGCGTAGTTTTGAAAGTAGTAAATATACAGCCTCATCAGTTTAACACGCAAGACAAGCTTACCGAGATTTAACAGTGAAAACATTCTTTAGTCCTGTCCTCGTGTCATGTTAGGTATTTCCGTACAATTTGAGTGTCGGAAATATATTAACCGACGATCAGACTTAATCCTTGTCAAAATTTTTTCATTATACTCCGTGTGATTGGGAGATCTAGACTTTGTACTATTTTTCAATTCGAAATTTTCCAGGATGAGTGGGCTCGTTCTGTGTTTGTTTGATGGGACAAAAGAGAAGGCAGGTCATGCAGTGGCCTACGTGGTTCATGGTTTTAGTCCTGATCGTCACAATGCCCATTAATCCTTATATACAGAAGCTGACTAGTGGAAAATAGAAAAAAAAAATTTGATAGTCCAGATTCAGAACAGGCTCATCCATCAGCGACCCAGTATTTGCAATACTGGAGGGATTAAATGTGGCTTCTATTGCACATTTGACTTCCCTGGAGGTCTGGAAATTTATATATATATATATATATATAGA
>JAGKTI010025406.1:0-13992 GCA_018397915.1 Birgus latro
TTTTTTTTCTTCTTTAAATAACAGAACAGAGGAAGGAAAAATAAATAAATAAATACAACGATCCAAAAACCAGACTACTGGCGTTCTCCATTCATAAAATATCTGTAACACCAGGTCTTGAACAGCTGTAGGTTGAAGTTTGGGGGGAAACAACTCTGGGGAAGCGAGTTCCAGAGAGATACAGTTCGGGGAATACAAGAATTCGGAGAGGCAGAAGTTCTGAAATATAACTGAGTGATATTCTAGTCATGAGCACTCCCAGATGCCCGTGTAGCATGAAGGAAGGCACGGAGAGGTGGCACATTGGACACAACTTCGTCGAGCATTTGCCATAAGATATTTGTAAAATAATGGAAAGGAGGCAACATTCCTTCTTACTTGTAGGGGAGGTAGTTTATTTATAATAGTAGGGTTATTAATAATTCCAACAGCTCTGTTCTGAATTTTGTCAAGTTGTTTTAATGGAACCTCACCACATTCTTTCCATATGGGTGAGGGATATTCAAGCTGAGAGCGCAAATGACTCTTATAAATTATAACTAACTGCTCGTCAGTGAAGAACTTTTTGTACAATAATCAAAGTTTCTTTGAGGCGCTTTTGCCAAGTGATCTGACATGAGGCGCCCAGCTGAGGGCATTGTTAAGTGAGGCATCGAGAATTTCAAAACTTTTGGAGATGGAATATGAGTGGCGTTGAAGGTAATGTACGAATCTGGCAATATCTGTCTATTAGTAAATTGTATAAATTTGGTTTTACTAGCATTAATTGAGACAACGTTGTTTTGTCTCCATTCATTGATCTTAGATAAGTCTTGATTTATGGAGATGGCTGTACTGAGTTGAGAGCTAGTAATATTAGACTTGGTAAATGGGTGTTTCAGTGTGAATGAAGTGTGAAGTGTTGAGTCATCTGCATATGAATGAATGGGATTGTGGGTGACAGATAAGAGATCATTATTATGAACCAGGAGCAGAGTTGGCGCCAGAACTGATCCCTGTGGCATGCCAGTGTTAATTGAGTGGAAACTGAAATATGCATCATCTACTTTTATTTTCTGTTGCTGAGATATGAGGAAAACAGAGGAACAAAGGACGTTAGTCCATAGCAAGGGAGTTTGGAGAGCAGGGAATGGTGCCATTCTCTGTCGAGAGCTTTAGAAATGTCAAGGACAACTGCATGAGTTTCTCCATGTAGGTCGATTGATTGATGGATGGTATGAGTCAGGAGATTGAGTATGTCAATGGTGGATCTTTCTTGGTGAGAACCAAATTGTCTATCACTAATTCAGTTGTTGGATTCAAGATGTTTGACCATGTGCTTATTGATTAAAATTTCAAATACTTGACCAAGAAAAGATGTGATAGCTATTGGTCTGTAATCAGAGGGGTCGGAGGAACTTCCTTTCTTTGAGACTGGGTAGATATTGGCTTCTTTCGATGAATTCGGGACTGAAGAATTGCGTATGCATAGTCTGAATAATTTAACTAAAGCAGAGGCAAGTTCTGGGGAACACTTTTTGAAAACAGTTGGTGGAATTCCATCTGGGCCTGGAGCTTTGTAGGCAGGTAAATTGTCTAGGACGGATTTTATGTACATTGTTTGTATTTTAATTGGAACATTTTTGGGAGAGTCAAATTCTAGTATTGGGACGCTCTGGCTGACTTCCTCCATGGTAGAATTTCTGGCAAATGTACTGGCAAAGATATTTCCTACAAGGGTCATTTGTAATGTTGCCATCTGAAGACTTTAGTGGGGGAATGGATGATGACTTGTTAAAGTAATTATTGATAGAAATGAGAGTTGACCAGAATATTCTATTGTCATTAGGGATGTTAAGTAGTTTTGATGCTTGATTATGAAGAAAGTTTGATTTAGCGAGATTTATTACAGCCTTTGCATGGTTTCTAGCGATTTCTAAATGACAGTGATTCAGATTTTTTTTTTTTTTTAAGTAAGAGTTATATGCTAATGACTTTTGGGTTGTTGCTCTGGCACAGTTGCTATCAAACCATTTTGGAGAGTTCGATCTATTAGTGAACTGTTGACTTGGTATGAATAAATCCATGCCAGCTAGTATTAAGTCATTAATGTGGGACTGGGTAGAACTGACATCACTAGAGAACGAAGACTGGCATGGAATAGATTATTTCTAAATCCATCCCAGTTTGGCCTATCAAAGTGCCATCGGGTCACCCTGACAGGTTCAGAACAGGGAGGTTTGGGGGGGCTAACTAATGAGCTTTGATGAGATTGTTGTCAGAGCATCGAAGTGGTGACAGTACTTCTATCCTGTATTGTTCTGGTTTATTTGTCAGGAATAGCTCCAAGATATGGGCAATATGGTCAGGATTATCTGGTATTCTTTTTGGTTGCTTTACCAGCTGTGTGAGATTAAAATTCAATCTCACGCAGTTGGTAATTAATGATGCTGCAAATAGCTCGCACTCTAGACTAACAACTTCAGTCCTGGCAGAATGCAATAACCATTCAACACTATGTACGTTAAAGTCACCCAAAATAGTAATTTCGGTACTAAGGGCAAGGTTAAGGTTACTCAACTGTGTGGATATGGAGTCAAATACACAAGGTTCTGAAGAAGCATTGGGGGATCGATAGACTACACAGATATATTTGGTAACATTTAGATAATTTTCTTTATACAGTGAGTAATCAAAATTAGTTGAAGTGATGTTTAAAACAGTGTCAGCTGCATATTGTGATCTGTGTTTATCAGACACAGCCAGAAACTTCACACCGACAAAGAGGTGAACTAGGGAAAACTGGAGTGTTATTGAGTGATGTGGGGAGGTGCAAAACAAGGAGTCAGGAGTTCTGGCCATATGGTACAGAGGAATTCGTTGTGCCAGAGGAGAGTGTTATTGAGTGTGGATAGGTGCAAAGTAGTTTGGTTGATCAGATCCCTTATACCATGTTCATTAGTGCTTATCCTCTCCTCCCTCCCGCATACCCTCCAACAGGGTAGACCACTGCATACCAACAAGGAGGGTGGAGTGCTGGCCCAAGGAAGGAATCTGGTGTTACAGAAGGTGAGTCGGCACGCCAGGGGAAAATATCAATGCAGGGTGACCAATGCCATCACTACCATCACAAGCACACCTGCTACACTGGATGTCATGTGTGAGTATGTGTGAGTTTTGTTTCATTCCAGTTTCAATTTGAGGCTAATTCATTGTATGTCATTGTTATTCAGTCTTAGTTAAATTTTCAGTCATATTTAGCTTATTTTAAATGTTTTAGTAACCTTTAATCAATTTCAGTTAAATTTCAGTCAGGATCTGTGTATTAACTAAACATTTCGATTACTCATGAGCAGCACGGCTTTACTGAATGTCATGAGTGAATCAATGGCCTTAGTTTCACTGTTTCAATTCAGCTTCGTAGTATGAGTCGGAACCAGAGTACCAATTTAAATCTTAAATTACCATATCAATTCTTTAATTAACGCACTTCACGTGGTTTAACGTTTCTGTAGAATTCGACATATTTCATACTCAGACGACGTGCTCGAACGAGAGGAACAAATGAACCTCTCTCCATTTACTTGCAGTATGTCTGAAATGTTCATGTAGTTATTTGGGCTTCAAAATTCTATATAACAGTCATTTCAGTTGATGTTAGAAAATTACACCAGTTATTATTATTATTATTTTAACAGAAGATGAACAGAGGAAGGAAAAACAGATTTTAAAAATCCATACACCAATATACATGTGTCTTCCATTCATTAAAAAAAAAAAAAAAAATCCTTCAACGGTTGGATTTGAACTGGTGTAGGTTGAAGTCTGGGGGGAACTACTCAGGGGAAAGGTGTTCCAAAAAGAAGCACTGCGGGAAATGAATCAGTTCTGATATGAAGAATTCAGTAGTGTGGCAGTGTGACAGTTCAGTCATGAGCACTGCCAAATCCCCATGTAGCACGGGGGAAGGTGTGGAAAGGTGGCATGATAATGGATGCAACTTCGTCTTAGCATTTGCCATGAAACAATTCATAAAAACAATGCATGGGAGGCAGCATTCTTTCTCACTTGCAGGAGAGAAAGGTCATTTGTAACTTGTTGTTATTAATTATTATTGTGACTTTATTTTGAAATTTGTCTAGTTGTATCAGTGCAACCACTCCACATCCACCCCACAAGGGTGGGTAATATTCGAGCTGAGACCGCACATGACTGTTGTAAGTTATAGCTAACAGCTCGTCATTGAAGAAGTTGCGGATTTTGTACAACAATCGAAGTTTCTTTGAGATGGTTTTAGCAAGTGACCTACGTAAGAGGTCAAACCGAGGTTACTGTTAAATGAGACACCCAGAATTTCAGTACTTTTAAAGACTGAATATTGGTTGCATTGAAGATAATACAGCAATCAGGCAATACCGATTTATTTGTAAATTGGATATATTTTGCCCCCATTCGGTGATGTTTGATAAGTCTTTATTTGTGGAGATTGGTGTGCTGAGCTGGGAGTTAAAGACATAAAATTTTATGAATGGGTGTTTAAGAGTGAGGGAACTGTGATGCGTTGAGCCATCAGCATATGAGAGAATGGGTTAAGGGCAACAGAGAAGAGATCGCTAATATGAATAGGAAACGGGGTTGGAGCCAGGACTGAACCATGTGGCACGCTGGCTTCAATTCTTTTTCTTTCTTCTTTCTGGTGTATCAGGCTCCACTCCACCAACATGCGGTGCTCTGCAGAGATTGTATGTAGGGTAAGAAGTAGTTGTAAGTGTGACTGTTGTGCTTTAGATTGGTGTGTAGTCTGTGAACAAAGTGTAATCGGCCCGTGCAAGCCGACTGGGTGCAAGCATACTTCATAGTATGTGACACTGGTTCAACCACAGCACCCCTTATGTCCGCCAAAGCAGTACGTGATCGGAAGAACGCTCCCAAAATTATCACACTGACGGGGTGCAAACTCACGTTCTTCAGTGTACGGGAACACACACTTTACCACTATACCACAGAGGCTAAGTGGAAATTGGAATACGGTATACGTCATTTACCTATGCTGTTATCTTTCGGTTGCTGAGATATGAGGAAATTAGTGGGAAAAAAATTATTGGCCATAGCATGTGGGTTTAGATTGCAAGAAATGCCACATTTTGTCAAAAGCTTTAGAAATATCGAGGGCTACTGCATGGGTTTCTCCACGTTTGTCAGTTGACTGGTGAATTGTACGACTAACGATATTGAGCATATTAACAGTGGATCTTCTTTGGCAAAAACCATACTGTCTGTCACTAATTGTTGGCTTCAGGATGTTTAATAATTTGCTTATTAATTACAATCTCAAATACTTTACCCAAAGAAAATGTGATAGCTATTGCTGTATAATCAGAAGCATCAGAGGAACTTCATTTCTTCGGATTTGAGTGGATGTTTGCTTCTTTTCAAGATTTAGTGAATGAAAAAGAATGTATGCATCGTTTGAAAAATTTAGCTCGAAAAGGAGCAACTTCTGAGGAACACTTCTTCAAAACTGCTGGAGGAATTCCATCTGGGTCTGGAGCTTTGTTGGTTGGTGAATTGTCTAGGATAGATTTTACGTATCTAGTCTGTATCCTTAGTGCAGCGATTTCACGCGAGTCAGGTTCCAGTGCAGGACGTTCTGACTGGTTTCCTTTAAGGTAGAATTTCTGGCAAACACACAACAAAGAATGTTTAATTTTCGACGAGGATCATTTAGAGTTTGTCTATCTGAAGACTTTGTAGGGGTATGGTTGATGATCTGTTAAATTTACTAGTGAAATAACTGAGACTTCACAAGTATATTCTATTTTCATTAGGATTATTTAAGAGTTAGGATGCTAGATTGTTAGGAAAGTTTGATTTGGCGAGATTTAATACTGCTTTATGTGGTTTCCATTATTTTAAAAGTGATTGAGGGCTTTGGTAGTTTTGTATTTTAAGTTATATGTTAAAGACTTTTGGGTCATTGGTCTGATACAGTTGCAGATGAACCATTTTGGGAAGCCTGATCTTTTAGTAAATTGCTGACTGAGTATGAACAACTCGATACCATGGGACTGGGTAGAAATGATGCCAGTGGAACAGAAAGAATGCCACAGAATATTAGCTAGGTAGTTTTTAAATCCATCCGAGTCTGCCGTATCAAAGAGCCATTTGGTCACCCTGACTGGTTCAGAATGGGGAGATTTGGAGCAACTGATGAGTGAGGATTTCGTGAGATTGTGGTGTCAGGATTCAAGTGGTGACAGTGCCTCGATCCTGTATTGAGCTAGGAGTCAGGAATAGGTCCAAGAGACAGGCACCATGGTCAGGAGTTTCTGATACTCTGATTCGTTGTTTCTAGTTGCGTGATATTAAAAGATTCTACAAACACCTCGCATTCAAGACCAGTATTGTGAGTCCTAGAAGAATTCGATAACCATTCTACATTATGGACATCAAAATACTTAACATGCACATGAAATCAAAAGTCCAAAATTGACTGGAGACTCTATGACCATGTAATGCTGAAAGAGGCATAGGTCAGTCTCGTACCATTAAAAATAATGAAGGTAATTCTCTCCTGTCTATATACTAACTCTATGATTGTCAGGTTATTTCAGTGCAGAACAAAATCGTCTGGTGCTAGCCTGAAGAAACTCCCACAATTTATTGTCTTTAACTAGGCAGAGATTTTCTTCCTTAAGGCACCTACTTCTATTAAGTTAATGACATAATAAGACAATGTTGTCACCCAGCATCCTTTTCATAGCGCGTCTCTGCAACTACCACCATACCCCAGTCTTAACCTTTTAAGTCTGGACATGGTTACGCAGTCCACCCCTCCCCTCTACAAGCGTTTTTCTCAAAGTGGCTCATTTTTACACTCTAATACCTCAGTAACCACACAACATAAGACATTCAGATAAAGCTTATCACTTCCACCAACGAAGTTGGAGGAGGTTATGTATTCACCTATGTTCGTCCGTTTGTTTGTTTGTCCACATGATATTTCCGAAAGTTCACTATGAGTTTCAATGAATTTTTTGGGAAGGGTGGGCTATGGGCCAAGATAGTATTGATTAAATTTGAGGGCTGATTAGGATCTGAATCTGGATCTAGAGTATCCCGCACAGTATCTCTTAAAGTTCTCAATGAATTTCAGTGAAATTTTGTGATAGGATGGGCCATGGGCCAAGAAGGAATTGAATAAATTTTTTGATGGATCCGGATGCTATGTAGCCCAGACATTACCTCCGAAAGTTCTTAGTGAATATCAATAAAATTTTGTGGAAGAATGGGCAATGGGTCAAGGAACAATTGATAAAATTGTGGGGTTGATCCATATACTGTGTATTCTACACAGTATCAACACGGATCCGGAATCGGATTTTTTTTAATGGCAATGGCATTGGCATGTGCTGTCTGAGTGCTCTATAGTATTACTCAGCAATCATTCCTCTTTCCAATGCAAGTGTCCCTAGTGTGCTAAGAAGTTGCGTTTTAGAGGTATGACGCTGTGAAAAGAGGCAACTTTGGGGGGTCAGTGATGCTGCTTTCAAATGTGCCCCCATGGCCATGTCCCCAAACGATGTGTGCGCTGGCTCGGGCAGGCCAGTCCCATAACCTCGCCTTCTGTCTGTCTGTGTCAGGGTTGACAGACAGAGGGCTTGTACTACAATCCCAATCAGATGATCTTTTCATACTGAATAATCTCCATCAACATTCCATATCCCACACCAAGCCCTCTTCCTCCCATCATCCCCAGACATCACCTATTGCTCCCCAAACCTCACCCCCACAACATTCTGGAGAGTGGTCAGAACCCTTGGATCTGATCACCTCCCAATCATCATCATCACTGCCAAAACCAGAATCACCCCAGCTGGCCACAGACACACATACACTAATTATAAGACAGCCAACTGGGAGGCCTTCGCAACTGAAACGGAACAACATTTCGAAAATCAGACAGTACATCTGTCACAAACTTCAACTCTGCTGTGCACACTTTCAATACAACTATACAAAATGCAGACAAAAGACACATCACTAGAGGCAACAGAAAGAGACGCAACCCAAACTTCACACCAGAAATTCAAGGCCTCATCAGTCAATGGGACACACTACGACACTCCCCAACACCCCACACACAAGACACTGCACAACAAATACAAGAACTCAACACTCAAATAAACAATAAAATATCAGAAAAGCATACACTAAACTGGAATAATAATATCCAAACATTTGATCACAAAAGAAGCACAAGCAAACTCTACAATACACTAAACAGCATCACACTCTCCAACAGCAACACTACACAATCACATGCTGCCATCACAACAACAGATGCCATACCTTCAAACAAACAACAAGCAAACACTCTCATCAATAACTTTTTACAAATCAGACATCTAAACCTCCATCGCGACGACCGACATATCATCCGACATAAGAGACAGTTCCTCACAAACCCAGACCACGCACCTTTCACTTACAATTAGACGAAGCACATCATTAGCAACCTTAAGCACTCATCTGCCTATGGACCAAACAACATAAGCAATATTCACCTTAAACACATTGGACCACAAGGCATAAAAGCACTCACCAACATATCAAACTGCAGCTATTCACACAACATAATACCCAACATCTGGAAGCATGGCATTATCATCACTATCCCTAAACCCAACAAAGACCCCAAGTTATCTTCCTCGCACTGCCACATCACACTCCTCTGCATCCCCTCTAAAGTCACTGAACGACTGATACTACAACTGGTTACACCTCAACCCCCCAAGCCCCATCACAACATGGCTTTAGGCCACTACACTCCACAAACACTCTTCTTACAGACCTTACACAGAGAGTTTTTGATGGCATGAATTCAGCTAGGCCACCATACAGAACACTCCTAGTCACACTAGACATTAGCAAAGCTTTTGATGCCACCCCCTGCCACAGCCTCACAAACAAAATATTCAACACAAACATGCACAATAACACAAAAAGATGGCACTCTTCTTACAGACCTTACACAGAGAGTTTTTGATGGCATGAATTCAGCTAGGCCACCATACAGAACACTCCTAGTCACACTAGACATTAACAAAGCTTTTGATGCCATCCCCTGTCACAACCTCACAAACAAAATATTCAACACAAACATGCACAATAACACAAAAAGATGGCTGGCAAACTACTTAGCAGGCAGGTGGGCACATGTAACATTTGCCAGTCAGTCTTTGAACATCAGAAACTTCACAAATGGCATCCCCCAAGGATCTGTTTTGTCCCCTACACTCTTTAACCTATACATGCACGACATACCCACACCCCACAGATACACGTAGCTTCCTATGCAGATGACATAACACTTACATGTACACACCAAAATGCAAACATAGCTGCACACATCCTCCAACCTTACCTCAAAACACTACACGAATGGTTCACCACAAACAGGTTCAAAATAGCCCCGGCCAAATCTACAGTGACCCTTCTCACAAATTGGACAGCAGAACACAGTCACATTCCACACCTCACCACAAACAACACTCCCCTACCACACACACACACACACAAAATCCTTGGTGTAACATACAAAACATCACTGTCATTTAAACAACAGATCACAAACATTATTAATAATATAACACCAAGACTCAATGCCTTGAGGTCACTTGCCCATACAACATTTGGACACAACAGAAACCACCACCACAGTATACAAACAGTATATACGTTTAGTGATGAATTATGCAAGCCCTGCTTGGGCTCCTAACCTCACTAAAACACACTACTACACTCTACAGACCATACAGAACAAGGCCCTAGAAATAATCACAGGCTGCACAGCTACTACACCCACAGACCACCTACATCAAGAAACCAAAGTCCTCAAAGTCAAGGATCACCTATACATGAGAGGCACCCAAAATCTCGCTGCAGCTTCCACAAACCCACAGCATCCACTGCACTACATGGCAGTACATCCACACACACCAAGGAACATCAAAACAACACCCAGCACATGACATACACAAATACTGTCATCTCTCCCCACTTGCCTGCCTCCCCACTTGCCTGCCTCCCCACTTGCCTCCAGAAGCATATCCATACTCAAATCACTCGCCGCTCCATTCATTCACTTAAAGACAACACAGCTGCATGCACAGCCTCCTGATATCCACCCTTCTGAATCCTATCTCCCTCGTGAGGACAGGGTCCACCTGGCCAGGCTGAGATGTGGGCATCATCCAGCCGTCTTAAGTTACCAGAAGAGTCTGGATGATTCTGTCGGTGATGCCTGTCCAAAATGTAACACAGCACCCCATACTATTAAGCACATTATGGAAGACTGCATTGCACACAGTCACCTACGCCAACAACATAACATACACTCCTTGAGAGCTCTGTGGGAAAGCCTGGTCTCGGCCATGGCCTTCCTTAGGGACTCGGGGCTGTTCAGCCAGACTGCCTAGGGAACAGCTGCTACTACTACTACTACTACTACCTCATTTTCTCCCTGTGCCTTCTTTCTTTCCATGCCTTCTCCTCCTGCTGTCTTGGAGCATGTTTCATTAAACCTGTGTCTTTGCCTCACTTATAAGCCCGATTTCCACCCTGTCCAAAGTGGCACTTTGCCCAAGGATGTGTGTGTGGTTGCACAAAAAGTGAGCATTTATTTATGAATATATTCGCAGAAATGTCCAATACTCATGTTTTCTGTTATCATCAAAGTTATCTAGCTTACCAAATTATGATTCGAGGGCACACCAAAAAAGAATTCTTACTTTACAAACACCTGTTTTACTACCTTTCAGTTATGGCTATTTAATTTTTTACTCTTACCCTACAGTTACCAAGGAATGTTGTCTGCCTTGCATTATTTTACAGATACTTTTATGACAAATGCTCAGACGAAGTTACATCCATTGTGCCACCTCTCCATAGACATACCCTCCCCTGTGCTAAAGGGGCATCTGGTAGGGCTCATGACCGGAATGTCACACTGCCATATTACCGAACTTTGGCCTATCAAAAATCTTTTTTTCTCCAGACCGCATCTCTCTGGAACTCACTTCCCCAGAGTTGTTTCCCCCCCAAACTTCAACCTACAGCTGTTCAAGTCCAACTGTTATAGATTTTATATGAATGGAGTAGGCCTAATCTAGTGTATGGAATTTTTTTTTATTCATTTTGCTTTTCCTTCCTCTGTTCTCTTATTGAAAAAAAAATATATATTATTTAATGGCACTTACAAATACTATCTGCAGTAACTGTGCATAAATGCCGCTCATAAGATTTCTGAAGGCGTCACAGCCGCTGTATCACGTCACAACCGCTTCATATATCGGAATATTTTGAAGGCTTTCATGCTGCATATTTACACACAGTTTGTATTTATTCTGTGCAGGAACTCACATGCACTATTTACAGCAGCTCTGAACATACCTCATTGTCGTATATCTCAGGGCATCACTGCTGCTCGAGTTTCCTGTGTCAGAACTGGATTATTTACAGAGACTGCACATTATGATTACTTACTGAAGTAGTAACCAGCGGATTATTTTCCAGTATTTACACATTTTTTCACAACTCACATTTTTCCTTTGGTGAAAACACGTCACTCGTCACTAGCGAAAATAATTTGTCACTTTCGTTTACAACCACCACACACAAGTTGCCCAAACTTTTCCCGTACATAGAACTCAAAGCAGCACTTCTGTGCAGTGGCACCTGGCAATCCACACACATGTACATTGGCTCTCTCTGAACTTTTGCTCATGGAGGTGGCCTGGCCTAGGTGTGCAGGCAAGGAATCAGATGCAGCAGAATGTGACTCCCTTACAACAAATTACTGTGTAGGCACAACAATGACTGAATGGTTCAAGTCACTGCTCACATGAGTCAGCTGACAAGTGTAGAGAAAAGGGTGGGCAAAGATCCTGGCAGGCCATTCAAGCCATGGCGGGAGAGCAGTCTTGTGGCTGCACAGTATCTGGGGCCTGGAGGATGCCCACCCGACCCCATGCATGCACAGGGTCTGGAAGTTAAGGGTTAATCACTGGGTAAAGCTAAGCATTCAAGATTCCAAGATGGCAAAATTACACCTGATTAAAGTGAACAGAGTATAGGTGTACCAAAAGCAGAGAAAATGCAACTATAAATAATATGTGAGTCCTTTGACAGGTAGGATTTCTCTGTAATAAAATAATTTGGTGATGGTGAGAGAATGGGAGTATGGATGGGGTATATGCGCGGGAGTGGGTGGGAATGAGAGGGCGAAAGAAGGAGTGTGTATTGCTGTGAGCAACAGTTGGAAGGAGAATGTAAGAGAGTATGGATCAGTTGGGTCAAGGATTGTGTGGGAAGAGTGAAAGTTGACTACAAATGTGGGCAATTGTGTGCATATATGTGCCAGTGCAAGATCATGTAAGTAGAGTGAGAGAAGAGTTCTGGACAAATGTGGAAGCCTGCTTGGAAAAGTTTGAAAGGAATAAGAAGGTGTTTCTGTTTGGAGATATGAATGGAAAAGTAGGGAATGAGAAGGTGGATTTAGTGGTTGGTGAGTGGGGTGTGCCTGCAGAGATGGATGAGAATGGCAGTGCTTTAGTGGACATTTGTGACGAGAGGGGGTTGGTGTTATCTAATACCCTCTTCAGGCACAAAATGATCTATAGGTATATATGGCGAGTGGTGAGAAGGGTGGATGGTAGAATGAATGAATGGAAGGCAATGATTGACTATGTGTGTGTGGATGAAAGGATGAGAAGATGTGTAATGAATGCAAGAGTATATAGAGGTTGAGGGAGTGGACTTTCTGACCACCACTTGGTGGTGGCCAGAATCAGAATCCAAACAAGATGGAGGAAGACAAGAAGGGAAGGACAGGAGGAAGTATTTCTTACAAGGAGGGTAGAAAAGCTACAAGAGGATGGAATAAAGGCTGAATATAAAAAGGAAGTGGAGGAGCGATTGGGTAAATATAGATTGGAGCAGATGGGGGACGTGGAAGGTGTGTGCAAGATATTCACAGAAGAAATCTGTGCAGCATGTGAGGTGGTGTGTGTGGTGAAGAGAAGACGCAAGGGGGTTCAGGGAACAGCATGGTGGACTGAAGAGGTGAGAGAGGCTATGGCACAAAAGAAGAAAGCATATAATGAGTGGATAAGGAACAGGGGTGTCGAAGAAGCTGAGAGACGGACGAGAGAGTCATATGTAGAGGGGAGGAGAGAGGTGAAAAGATTAGTAAGAGAGAGTAAGAAGAGAGTGGACGAGGAATTTGGAAGAAATTTGAGTGCAAAGTGGAGCGAATGTAAGAAAATGTTCTGGAAGGAGGTAAAGAGAGCTAGACAGAGTGCCAATGAAGTCAGTGGAGGTGTGAAAGATAAAACTGGTAGATTACTAGTGGAGAAGGGAGAAAAAGTAAACAGATGAAGAGAACAGTTTAATGAATTGTTGAACATAGAGAATGAAAGTAATGCAAGTAAAAGTGGCTGGGGAATGGCAGGGAGAAGGAGGGTTGTGAGAAGGAGTACATAGGAAAGCAAACGGCAACAGACATGGTCCTTTCGAGGCTGTTTGTTACAGAGTAGACTATGACTACAAGTTCTACCTCTACATGCTGAAGGATAAGGATAGTAAAGCAAGAAGGCTACCCCCGCCTCCAAACCCTCCAGAGAGGAAGAAATCAGTAGGATGGAAGTGGTGGAAGCAATGAAGAAAGTTAAAATGGGGAGAGCCCCAGGAATTGATGAAGTGTGTGGTGAAATGCTGAAGCATGGGGGAAAGATAGTAATAGAATGGATGTGGAAGGTGTGCAGATTGGCGTGGGAGGAGAGTAGAGTCCCGGAGGATTGGAAGTCAGGTATAATTATTCCTCTGTACAAAGGAAAAGGGGAAAAAACAGTGTGTGGTAATCATAGGGGCATTTGCCTTCTCAGTGTAATAGGAAAAGTATATGGTAGGATGCTTATTGACAGAGTTAAGGAAATAACAGAGGAATTAGTT